>CM068745.1:38819241-38869241 GCA_035084275.1 Hydrolagus colliei | reverse complement strand
TGTACAAGGAGGCATTGAGATAAATTCTAATGGATATTTAACTGAAATAGGTCAGGATTTTGTTCAGTTGAATAAAGAGATTTCCTTTTATTGACAATTAATTTAGAACTCCTGAATCACATGCTGAAGAATTTAAAAATACCAGCAAAAGTTACAGCTATGTTTAAGTAGTAGCCATTTACATTCTCCCACTTTACAGGTAGCAAACGCATGTCATAATAAACTTGTGTCCAGGGCACTAGTGGTGAGGGTCATAGTATAATGAATCCGATTCTGCAGCGACACAGGACTATCCTCATTGTCTACTCCCCTTACTAGTAACTGGGATCGAGGACTTGGTTCTTGTTTCCCATTAGCCCTGCAAGCCAAAGTCCCAAAGTGTAGGATGATGGTGGCTGACAAGCAGTGGGAAAACTTGCCAGGCAATGCTTGCTCTCGATGGCAAGCTACTTGGTTTTAACTGGTTAGACGACAGCAGCACCCCATTGGGATCTTGCCACCTGCGCCTAATATTTCCATAATTAGGTGAGTTGGATGCATCCCTACATGGAGAGAATGTGTATTTCATTCCAATAAACATTTCTGGAATTTCCATGTTTAGGTACAATGCATGGAATTCTATTTGATTTGGATACTCTTAAGCATGGTGGTCAGAAAACATATATTCAGTGTTCAAAGATCAATCAATCAATTGATCAATCAAAACTTACATTTATATAGCGCCTTTCATGTCGAGAGGACGTCCCAAGGCACTGTACAGTTAGGTCGGGACAAGAGCAGGGGGGGAGGGGTCGGAGCAGGATGAAGGAGAATAGGAAAATTGACTGTATATATGTAGGCGAAACACGGCAGCCAAATTGCGCACAACAGTGTCCCACAAACAGTCATGGAAGTGGGATTAAGGGAAAAGGGGGGAAAAGATGGCAAGGGGAGGGGTTGAGGTAGGGGGAAGGAGAGCAAGAAAACCGACTGCCCTTGTGGGCAAAATGATCTCAAGATCATTGACAGTTGAACCGGTGGTGGGGCACCTTGAATATGCTCCAAAGAACACAAAGGCGTTTTGATGCAGAGTTGGCTTAAATACTTGATGCTTGAGGCATTTAATTGATTTTAGTTACATATAGTCTGTTCTACACCATCTGCCTAGTAAAGTACACTCTTTGACCTTAAGTGACTGTTATGGACTTCTGGGAAAGAGGAGAAAAATCATTCAGTGCAAAACAACAACAACAACAAAATTGTACTCGTACAGTGCCTTTCACATCAGGAGGACGTCCCAAAGCACTGGAAAGGTAATTGTGTAGTATGGAGCAGTAAAACAATTGTGATAGAATGAACTTTACTTTTTAAATGGTTGAATTAAATTCATGACTTTTGAATTACCCAGAATTGAAATATATTTAACCAGCCAACCACGCTGATTGCTTTGCAAGCCTCATTTAATACCAGTTGTACATTAGAGAAAGCTGCTTTTGAATGCTTGATAGTACCTTGTTCAACTCCAAAGGTCAGATATTATGGGTTCTGACTTTCAACACCTTTATATGATGGGATACAATCTAAGCAGAACATGACGAAGATAGAAAATTCTTTCTGCATAGTATAAAATTGTTTGATTAAGTGGTAACCACACAGCGCACTGTATGCCCAGCACAGACAGACATGCCAACCTCTTAGTGCTCTGGGGCATTGCATTGAGGAGATGTCTATATTTCCGATTGTCATTGATGATCTAGATAGACTGTCTAGGTTTAGACAGGTTGCCCCATAAATCTATAACAGGTCAATCATCAATGATGCCTTGGATTACTGTGAGCACATATTTGGATGAAACATTATACTGGAGTTCCATATGCCTATTCAGGTGAATGTTAAAGCTCCAGTGTATCAATTGTAAAAGAGAACGGCATTTCTCCCAGTGTCCTGGTGAACAATCCCCAAGATCAAATTAATCATTCACTTTATATCTGCTTGTGCGACATTGTTGTGCGCAAATTGGCTGGTGTGTTCAACCTCAAATACAGACGCTCGAAAATGTGGCATCGACAGCAGACTTAGAAAACCCTGAATGCTACAGGTATCTGGATGCCCAGAAGGCAGGATTTGAAAACAGTGACCCATAGGAGCTCCACTCCAATATGATGCGCTTTCCTTACAGTCTCTACTTTGTAGTAGACTCCACTACTGTCAGGATGCAGAATTTACAAAAACTTCTCAAAACCTATTGTGAATATTGTGTTTTTGTATCCCAATGTGTCAATTTTGCAAATTGAATATTCTGAGAGTTTGATGACTTATGAAGGAAGCACTGGTAAACTCTGATGGAAGGTTTGCAAGTTAACGCAGCAATTTAGTGTTCATAATCTAAATTGTGTACAATTTCTACCAGAGCAGCAGATTAAAAATGGGCAAAAAGCAAGAATAAGCACATCACTTACAAATCCAGGAGAATGGTACTTATGTCGCATTGACCTAGATTTTTGACAAGTGTTGAACTGCAGTGCGTTTACTTTCAGTGATGTTGTCGTTTTTAACCTGCTTGGCAGCTGAATGGAAAAATAAGTCAGGGTCACCTTCCTTTTGCCAACCCCACCTTGGGATCCTCACACAATAATAGAACTACAAAAGAATAAGGGGAGAGACAGAGAAAACACAAAGGAGACGTGCATCTGAGTGCCACATCAATGCAAAATTCTTAAGGTGAACTTTGTTGTGAGCTTTGGAAATTCAGTAATTATGAATTGAATTTCCATTGCTATAATCTTAACTGCAGGTGTGAATTCCTCTACCCCCCCACCCGTCCCCCCACCCGTCCCCCCACCCGTCCCCCCCTTTGGAAAGATGTTGTGATTGTTCCCGTTATGTGAACAAAGTGAATCAACTTAAGTTGAGCATGAACATTTTGGAAAGACTGGTGAATTCATAAATTTGAGCTCATAGAACTCTACTCATAAATGTTGGGTGTTTCTAAGGCATGTCTTTTTAGGCTGAATTAAGTATCATTGACGTAATTTATGGAAAGTAACTCTGTGCTTAAAATTCTCACTGAAGGACAGTATAATAATAATAATCCTTACATTTGATATAGCGCTTTTCACATCTTATCGACGTCCCAAAGTGCTTCACAGAATATACAGGTACCCCGCCCCAACCGTCAACTGCGAAACTCACGCATCCATGGTTTGCTAAATGCGATAACCCTTGCAAACCACGGCTTATAACCCTGCTTATCTGCGGGTTTTAACACTAACACTAGCATTTAGCGCTAGGATCCAGTTGCATCAACCAGCTTCACGCTAGCGTCTGGCGCTTGGACCCAATTGCGATGTCACAATCAACCAGCGAGATGTCGCTTCTCTTTTAGGATTAAGGTAAATCTCTATTGATTTCTCTCTTTCTCTCTCTGTGTCTATGTCTCTCTGTGTCTGCAGATCCTGGCTGCCAATGCTCCCAAACTTACTCCCCCTATCACCATGTCACCCACCACACCACCTTCTGCACACCCCACCCCACCACCCTCCGTATCGCCCACCCTCCGTAAACACCCCCCCCCCCCCCACCACCCGTATCGCCCACCTCCCCACCCTCCATGTCACCCCCCACACCACCTTCTGCACTCCTCCCACCCTCTGTGTCACCCACCCCCACACCCTCCGTGTCACCTACCACACCATCATCTGCAACCCACCCCCCCCTTCCCCCCACCACGATTTCACCACTAAGCCACAGGAGCTCCAGTATGTTGATGAGCAACAAGAGGGGACAGAGCAGAACTAGCTTGAAGTTAATTCTTACACTTATCAAGAACAACAACAAAATTACATTTGTAGAGCGCCTTTCACACCAGGAGGATGTCCCAAGGCGCTGGACAGTCAGTGCTTCAGACCTGAGCTGAGGTCGGGATCAGGGAGGATGGAGGGAAGTGAGGGGGAAGGGGGCTGACTGAAGGCATGTTGTTTTACTGGATTTCAATGTGAAGTCACAATGCTGTGTTCCAAAAATGGAAATGGTTTTCTATTCTGCTGTAGTCTTTGGTCATCTTGATAGTTTGAAATTATCTTGAAATTATCACTTGATCCAAATAAAAGTTTTCTGATAAAATATACAATAACTCTATATTACAGTAATTATACAGTAACTCCACATTATTTGACATGAAAGATGCCATATCTGATTCAAGGATTATTATTAACATGATAATTTATACTATTAATAATTAAAACAAGAATACAAATCTTCTACATTGTGTGTTTGATTGTAAACCTAAATCCCAGGTAGAAAAGCTAAATTTGTGCTCTGAACAAAATGCTCAAAGCTTGTCCCAAATTTATGATGCACATTTATTGCTTCAAAAATAACTTTGGTAATCGAGTTATCAGGTTGGGACCTTTTAGGTTAAAATAATAACATTTACAATTCTGTCCTTTTAAAAGAGAAAAAAGAATATTTATCTTTTATATTTTGAATGATTTGTAAAATTATCTTTATCAGCTTCCTTTGGTTCTGATGTTTTTACAGCTGCCCTGCCTGGGTAAGTTCAGAGTATTACTGTGTGTGGGCTGCTGAGAGTGCAGATCAGCTGCTTTTGTTCAAAGTTTGCTGCAAGTCGAAGTAGAACATAGCTTCAATGGAATTGTAGAAGTTTTATTACAGAAAAGCCCATCATGCGTGTGCTGCTGCCCACTCCCCCACTTGAGCAATGTACTTCTACCCCATTCCACAGTGAGGTAGATGAAATCCAGCTTTGCAGTGGAAATGGAAAAGAATGATTTGACATGAGTGAGTTACAAAATGTGTAAAAACAAAGTGATTTATTTTTCTGCAGAAATCTATGCCATGTTTCTTATAATGAAATTCCTACTCTATTCTGTGGTAGCCTTGTCTTGCATTCCAGCTCTGTATCATCACAGTGATGGAATATAATGCAAGTAGCCTTTTAAAAGATGGTGATTGGCACCCTGTTTTTGATACATGCAATCACAGTGCATGCTAAATTCAGAGGGTTTGTCCAATCAAGGATTCAATGTAAGAAGAGGTGGTAGCTAGCATATTATCCCCTATAACAAGGGAAAGTGTTGATTGAAAACAGTTTCTAGATTGAGGAAATGATAGCGATTGTAATTGAAATGAAAGATAAGCATGATGTTCTTATATAATCGAAATGGATCATATCTTCTAGTAATAGTAACTCGTTCAGCAAGGGTCATCCAAAATTCTTTTCAACATTCTGGTTATTGATTGGAGATGTGGCAGTTTTTATTCTTTCTTCTCTTGTAATGCTGGGGAAAGAACGGGAGAGTGGAGCTGATTGAATAGCTCTTCCAAAGAGCTGGCACAGGCACGATGGGCCGAATGGCCTCCGTCTGTGCTGTAATGCTCTGACTCTGTAGGAGTCCTCTAGTTCCGTGGTTAGAGTACTTGCCTTACAAGTGTGAGACGTGTTCAAATCCAAGCAGGGCGAAACCTTGGGTAAGTTTCCTTACTCCGCATGCCTAATAATAATCCCTCAAAAAGAACCATAATAAATTGGTCATTTCAATCCACGACTGTTTGTGGGACACTACTGTGCACAATTGGCTGCCGTGTTTCACCCACAAATATACAGTCAATTCATTTTACCTTATATTCTGTGAAGCGCTTTGAGATATCCAGAAGATGTGAAAAGCGCTACATCAAATGCAAGGATTATTATTATTCTATGAATATCCTGTTGTTGAAGCATGGATTCACATGCTCTGAAAGGCAGTGAATAAGCTATGGCTGGAGAAAAAAATGTAATTTGGTGAATCAAGCCCACTCCTGTCATACTAAAAGCAAAAGCTACCTTAATTACTGAAAACACCCCTCCCAATGTCCTTCTCCCTACCCCACAACACTGAAGCTAGTAATTAAACTTCCAATCCTTGAACAGGAAATATCAGAATATTGATACATCTCCGCTGTTGAATCCAGGCCTCCTCTCTATCAGCAGCATTTCATGACCCCCAGTGGCATTGATGTTTGTGAAGCACATGATCATCTCAGTCTGCACCTCTCCCAATATCCTTTGCTTACTGTTTTCAAGCCCATACTTACTTATTCTGCTTGGGAACAGAAGATTTGCCCACAAAAGACATAGTCAGTTCATTTCATAATATGTTCCGTGAAGTGCTTTCGGATGTTCTCTTGACGTGAAAGGCATCATACCAAATGTAAGAATTTTTATTGTTTATGCAGTTTTCAAAGAGTTCATGGTCGCAGCTGCTTCAGTTTGGCGTCGGTTCCCTATATCATATTCTGTAGTAAGACAGTATTTTTATTTCAAACCTCTCAGCAGGTAGGGGCTTCATCCAATTATAATGAAATTTACCAAACAGGACAATTTAATTAACCCAGGTGGCGAGCCCATAAACTATGTGTACATTTTAAACCATCCCTGGTGGTTTTAGACTATTTGGAATGTTAAGTGCCAAGTACGAACAGCCAATAGTGGGAAACACCTCGTATAATGGACTCTCCCGACTGAGGCTTTCAGAGTTCAAGCTACCACTATTGTGAAGCTGTATGGCTCTGGTAGGCTGCAGCGGTGGTAAATTTCTAGTTTATGGGTTAATGCTAAATCAGTTTTATTCTCTTAAAATATGTGTTTCAGATCTGATCTGTTCAACTGGAACAAATTTCACACTGTCCTGCTGTAGATTAGCTTCTGCTGTACGAGACTGGCGGCATTTGAGAAACTGATTTTTATGTACAGATACTGATGTTCTGAAAGGCTGCAAATTTACCCCATAATTCTCAGGTATTCAGAAGCACTCTTAATACATAATAACAATAATAATCTTTGCATTTAATATAGTGCCTTGTTACATCGTCAAAACATCTCTAAACGCTTCACAGAATATACTGTAAAGTGAATTGACTGTATATTTGTGGGCGAAACGTGGCAGCCAATTGTGCACAGCAGTGTCCCACAAACAGTCATGGATTGAAATGACCAATTATTGTTTATTTTTGAGGAATTATTATTAGGTGTGTGGAGTAAGGAAACTTGCCCATGGTTTCGCCTTGCCTGGAAATGAACCCCGGTCTCTCACCTGTAAGGCAAGTGCTCTAACACAGAGCTACAGGACTAGATGGAAAAATTGTGATGTTAAATAACTCATTAAATAGCATTGATTATTTTTTGCTCTCACATATTCTTCAGCTGTAGGTGTCAGCCAGGATGACTCCAGGCAATATAGTGTTGTGATTATGTGAGTAGTGCTTTATAGTAGCTTTGGCAATCGTTTCACTGAGCTTCTTTAAGCGAAGGTTATATACCAGCATAAGAAGTTGAAAGGTTGGTAACAAAACACCAGCTAATTCCCTCCATTTGGATGAGTAAATTAATGAATGCTTATGCAGTATATGTACTATTGTCTCAGCAATAAAAAATATGCATTTGGCTGTACCAACTAAATCTTTGTTGCACAAAGGATGAGGTTGATAACCTCTGTTAGACTAATGCACAGTCGTTATGGTAAACACATGCTTTTCGAATCTCAGAGGATTGTTATGACACATGGCTGATAAGTTATCACTCAAAAGCTTTGACAGCCTGTGTTTATAATAAAATACTTTAACGTACCAGTGATATCTTTTTCTATAATGGTAAGGACATCTTTTTTTTATCAGCAACTGTTACTTAAAAATCTGCACCTTCCACAATATAGGCCTAATCATTTATGTATTGGAGCAATGCTCTTGCTTTCATAATAAACCAAGTATGGATGCACAAGACTTCCTTAGGCATGGTGGTACACCTTTTTATTTCCCATAAATTAAAAATCTTATGGGGAGGGGGTAAAGTGTCCAAAATTTTGATTTCTGAATATAACTTGACTTAAAAGCCAGCGACGAGGTTCTTTACCAACAACGACAACAACAACAAAAACAAAGTTACATTTGTGGAGCACCATTCACGTTGGGAAGATGCTGCAAGACGCTGAACAACAACAATAAAATTACATTTCTATACCGACCTTCACGTTGGGAGGACTGGGGTCAGGACCCGAGCGTGCACGAGGTGGGCAGGGTTGGGATGAGAGAGGGCACAGAGGTAGGATGGCAGCTAAAGGCACTGTCGAAAAAGATGGTCTTAAGTCGAAGGCCTTGAAGGAAACAAGAGAAGGATCAAGTTGAAGGGATTGTGGGGTGGAGTTCCAAACCATGGGGGAGGAGAGGCTGAAGGAGCCTGTCCATCAACGGTCGGGCGAGAGACATGGATCAGGCCGGAAACTACTGAATGGAGGAAGCAGACAGGTTGAAAGTGGGTCAGCAAGTCAGAGAGGAAGGAGGGGGCAAGGCCATTGAAGTCCTTGAAAGTGAAGATGAGGATTTTGAATTCTATCTTCTGAGGGATGGGGAACCGATGAAGCCGGGCGAGGGTGAGGGTGATAAGGTCATGGTGTCTGATGCGGGAGAGGACAAGAGCTACAGAACTTTGGATGATCTCCAGCTTATGGAGTGAAGAGTTGGGGAGGCCGACGAGGAGGGAGCTTTCGATCCTTGAGGTGACAAATGCATGTACAGTATAAGGACTTCAGTGGCCTGAGGGGTAAGGAAGTGGCAGAGTCAGGCAATGTTGCAGAGGTGATGGAAAGCAATGCTGGTCTTGGCACGGATATGGGGAAGAAAGGGCAATTGAAGGTCGAACAAGATGCCCAGGTTCTTGACTGGCTTGGTGAGGTGAAGTATGCATCCGTGAATGCTGATGCTGCCAATGCCTGTGGTGCAAAAGCAATGGCGCGGGCCAATCAGGAGGGGCTTTGCAGCTACCACTGCAGCTGTCTAAATTATAAATCATATCGGTATATAAATAAGTATCAAGGGCCTCATCCTGCTACAGAACCTAAAATTGTATTCTAAATTGGTTGGTTGAAAAACATAAAATCCCATAGTATTTTGTACTCTTGTTCAGTTTATACACAGTTTAAAAACTTGAAGGATAACATTTCGACAGGAGTTCTTTATTCCATTTTGCTAAAATGCTTTAGATTTCATATGAAATTCTTGTAGATAATGGCAGGAAAAATGGCTCCCCTTCTCAACAGCTTGAGCAGGGGAAGTCTTTCTCAAGCCCTTAAGTGACTTTTTGGGGAGTGAGTAACATTGAATAATAATAATCCTTATATTTGATAAAGTGCCTTTTCACATCTTTGAGACATCTCAAAGCATTTCACAGGATGTAATATAAAATGGTTTGACTGTGTATTTTGTGGTGGAGCAAAACACGGCAACCAATTGTGCACAGCAGTGTCCCACAAACAGTGCTATTGTACTACATACATATTGTGTATAATATTGCTGGGTGCCTGAACTAGGAAAGTATATTCCTCAGAGATAAAATCTCGCACTGTGATGATCACCAAACATTACTTGTAATGTTGTTGAAATATGAAATAAACAGCATTATTTGCAGACATAATGATTGGGCATAATGCTATTGCTACCTACTGCATCTTAAAGATTTAATACTGCATTTGAATAAAGATTCTTATTGATTTTCCTTATTAAAAAAAACATTGGGCTCACGCAAATAACAGCAGAGGTGTGATCGCAATATTCTTTTAGCCATTGGGTGGTGTTTTCCATAAGGACGCCTAAAACTGGATTACAACAACAAAACCAAATTACATTTAATAAAGTGCCTTTCAAGTCGGGAGGATTGGAGAAAATATAACATACAACAAAGCTATTTCTTCTGGAATAATTGGATAGTAAATACAATGACAATCTGTCTACCAGGTCAAGCAAAAGATGGACTTGAAATCTGGCTACTGGTAACACAGTGAGGAACCCATAAAGACCTAGCTTTCACTGCATCAGAAAAGTTCAATTGTTGTCTTTGATTTGGACTTATTTGGTTCCACAAGACTAGTATTTGTGTTAATCGGAATGAACTGTTAAAACACTTTTTAAAATCTTCTCAAAGTGCTCGTGCAGAAAGCCTGCAGACAATTCTTTATTTCCAGCATTTGTTGCAGTGGTATTTTGTTTTAAAAGCTTTCCATTTTTTGGTCAAAACCCAAGGCTTTTTACAGTAATCTCTTATCCTTTTGTGGGGGGTTTTCTCGCAGAATTTCTGTCGATTGTTCCTTTTGAAACTGAGCAGGTTCAATATTGTTGAACACCCAGTGTCATACTCTGGCATGATTCAGACAAATTCCAATTGCTTTCCACTTGAAGGTTTTCTGAAATGGCATTAGCTAGCTGACAGTAAAATTATAAATACTGCTGTTGTCACACTACTCTATAATCATGAATTAGAATTTTTATTCACAAAGGACTCTTTGGGATTTTTTTTATTGAAGATTCAGAAATGTGGCAGGTTTTTAAAGATTTTATAAAGTGATACGTTTGAGTATTGACTTTTTATTTTTGGTGGTGGGGGGTTGGGGGCATTCCAGTTCTTAAATTACTTTTCTATAAAAAGGATTAGAGATCATTATCTTTTTGGATAATGATGCTGAGTGCACAAATATTTCAGGGTATCTTGCAGGAAAATAGTTGAGATAAATGATAGAGAAACATTATTCTGTATTTGGTTTGGGGAGAGAACATGGCTCGCCTTTTGTTATGGCAGACAAACAATGGTGTTTATTTCATATCTCTTCAATATTATAAGTAACTGCCCTGTTTTGATCTTCGGAATATTCAGAGTTACTTCTTGGCTCCCGTCAATGTCTTCTCTCCTACGGCTCTGACTTCAACTTCCCTGGCCTATTCCTTAGATTTACTGAACATGAGCCTAACTCTAGCATCAGGTTCGATTGGCAGATGTTCTTTCTACCCAACTCTTTACCAGGATTGCTTTCCTCCTTCTTCGTCACTTTGCCTGCCTCTGACCGTACCACACCCAACTCAGCCAAAACCCTCGCCATGCTTTTGTCACCTCTTTGCCGATCTCCCCATCTCCACTATCCACAAAATCCATTGAATGAAAACTACTGCCAATATACTCACCTGCACAAAACTCCATACTCCCATCAGGCCAATCAGGCATTCATGCCCTGTTACCTCCCCATACTTATTCTCCATTCCTCCATTCCAGCTTTCTCCATGCCTCTTGTCCCCTCTGCTTTACCATTGGCAGTCGTGCTTTCACCCCAAAACTTTGAAATGCTCTCCCTCATTCCCTCAGCTTTGCCTCCTCCTTCCCTGTTTCCAAACCACACCTGAATCCTCTTCGATTGTGTCTACAGTCACCTTCCCCCCTCAGCTTGCATTAGGCTTCACCAATATTAGTGCTCAAAGACGCTACCCTGTATGAAGCTATATAAATGCAAGTCTGCCTGTCCAGGTAGATGTTAAAAATCCCGTGCCGTTATTCAAAAGTAAATAGATTTTCCAACCATTGTGCTTATCAGAAATCCATTCACTTTGTGATTGTTACAAAAATGGCTGTCGTGATTCCCATCAAAAAGTCATTAAACTTGATGATAATAGTTTGTGAAGCCCATTTCCCTCTCTCAACCCCTTCTCCTCACCCCCTCCTTTCCCATCTTCAGTTTGTGTCTCAAGATCTTTCTCTTCGAATGTGCTTTTGGTAATCTTGCCCTCACCCTAGCTCGGCCTCAGGCTCTGCCATTGTTAAGTGCTCTGAGGTGTAGCCCAGCATGGAGAGCGCTATGTAAATACAAGTTGTGTTGCAATGGTTTTTCTTCTCTCACTTTCTCTCTTTCCTTCCTTCCTTTACTTTCTTAGGAATGTTGTGGCAACATAACCATTATACCCATTTTCAGTTTTGAAAAAAATCCACTCAAAGATTTGTCCTATTTATGCTTAACATATTTGGGATTTACAGTATATATTAAAAAATATTTGTTTGCTCAATGCCTTTTAAGTCAAAAGTCACCTTTGGGATGAAAACTAATTTCTCCTACAAATCTCTCTGGGTAAAAGTCAGAGACTTTTAGTGTAAATTACAGCATACATTGGGTCGACAGCTGTCACAGTGAAAGACATGTGGAATAACAGTGGTCAGGAGTTAATTACAGATGTGAGCATGATTCTGGGTTTTGAGCCAATACTTGCATGATTAGCGAACAATAAAGAGAAATCTTAATGGGGGCATCTGTAATGTTTTTCAGGAGTACAGAATTTTTTTGTTTAACCCATCATCTAAAAGCATACCATTAAAAACATTCGCTTAGATTTGTTTACAAATAGGGGTATACGAAGGAGCATTATTTATTCTGCCCTTAACTGTCATCTTCTTTTGATGACCCTAATGTTCACAGATCTGCACAATAGATATAGGGTACTTTCTGCTGTGTGTATTATGTCCTCCTGACATGAAAGGCGCTCTATAAATGTAATTTTGTTGTTGTTTGTTGTATTTTGTTGTTGCATTGGAGCACAAACACTTGGCACTGTTGACAAGGTGTGTTCTCTCCCTCAACAAGGTGTGTCAAGTGGAATTTGGTGGGGAAGTGATAATGAATTGAAGAAACTGAAAAGGAAAATTCAATTTTTATTGTATCTTATTACATTGAAACATCTCCTCAGTGCTTCATAGCTAAGTACAATCTAATGCGACAGACATTTTATAATAATAATTCCAACCAGTTGGGTAAAATTCATGGTTAAGCTTAGAATGAGATCAGCAAAAGCCATTGTTTAAAAAAATACATATTTTATTTTGAATTGTGTTAACCAGATGCATTTTTTTTGTGACAAATATTCTGCTACTCAGCATATGCCTGAGAGTCCTAGTTACAGTAAAAGCTTGTTTATCCGGTACCCAACCAACCGGAACGCTCAACCAACCGGTATCTCCCAATACAATTCACCATTCCAGCAACCGGATCTCATACCGTAGCCATCCGGAACACTCGCGGTATGCGCATGTGTGCGCATGCGCACTTATTAAACTTACCGAACGCTGGAATTTTTATTTTACCAGGTGTGCTGGAATGCTTTATTGGTAAGTATCCATACAATATTCTGTTATTATTCTGTTATTATTTAGTCTATATTAATATATTAATATGGTATGTTTTTTAAAAAAGTAAATTTTTTGTGTAGGATTTTCGGCAACTTGCCACTCGGTCAGGTCCCGAGGGTGCTGGATAAACAAGCTTTCACTGTATTAAGAAATTGAGAACCGATACAATAATTGGCTACTACTCTGTTGCTAAGACCGCAAATAAGCAATTCCCTGCTGGGTGTCGCAACACCTCCTTATTTCAGAATCCAAATGATTTTTCTAGTTGCCATCACAATGGCCTGAATATCGTTTTGATACTGACTAATTTTATTTTGACTGTTCTCTTTTCTCATTGCGGTCTCAGTGCTTTATTTATATTCATCCAACACTTGGCAAAATTCCATTCCTGCAAGTCCGATATTAAGCTGTTATCCCTATCGATTACAGGATGTGTAGCAGTCTGCAGCTCCACTGTTGTTTAAAGAAGCTTTGTGCTGTTCTTCCTGCTATCCCAATTCATCACAGATCTGCAACTGAGGGTGAACAAACATAAACACTCTATGTGTCAACATAACCAATACTGTACAATAAGATGTGTAAAGCACACATTTCATAGAGTCCTATGAAACCTTTATATCTGAGCACTGATCCAGCTTGAATGATGTGTATTGAAGCTCCTGAGTTTTTAAAAGGACCAAAGTTTGACAAGGTTGAAACACCAGTATTGTAACTGAATCATTTATTTTGTATTCTGAATAAAAGTGGTATTGGGTAAATGCCACCAAAGCTAGTTAAAGCCAAAAAAAACTTTTCTTCAGCCCCTTTTTAAAAAAACCTAGGTATTAATGTGTCAGCAATACTAGAGAATAAAATAGATGGATAGGTCACAAAGCCCTTATCTTTCTGAACATTTATTCAGTTTAGTTTGATTGACAAATTATTAGAGTGAGTTGAGTAAGATTTAAATTGTTGGTCTAAACCACAGCCATAGGTGGTCATTTTTCGTGTCATCATAAGGATGAAATCTTCTTCAAACATGTTCAGAATATCTACCGGGAAGTCTTTGGAAAAGAACTTTTATTTGCAATTTTCTTCTCTCCTCGAGACAAATTTAGCACCCTTATCTGCTTTGGTTCATGGATGTATAGTCCCCTTGCAAAGTTGTTGAGGCATTTAGTGTCGTATATGCCAGAATTTCAGTGATGAGCAGTGAATTGCTTTCAAAGTGGGCATTATGCCAGTTGAGCAGCACAATAGAAAACCAATCTCGCACCATTCTACTCTTGATGTCATTATTGTAGCATTTTAGATAACTGCTGGTACAAAAAGATGTGCTGAATTGCTACCAGTTAGTAAAGTTAAATCCAGAGTAGCAGTAAAATTACTCTGAAAGCCGTTTGTCAGAGGTCAGCACATCGAGGATAGATGGCCTTTTTTATTAGCATGACTAACCACTACTCAGTACAGTTCTTCACCTGCACTTTATTTATCATCTTTATTCCTCTGTTGGAACAATGTGTCGAATAGAAAAGTTGAAAAGCTGTAAAAGTTCAGAAAATAGCCAAAATGTCTTGTGAATGGTTCCTCGCTGCTGGCTGGTTACCAAGATGACCTCCTATAAAACTGTTTGAAGTTCCATTCAATTGCATTTCAGGAAATAATGCAGGTCTTCTCATGATGAATTTGCAAAGATCATCAATCTAACTGATATATGACATTTATCGGTCATTATCAGTTGTTCTACTTTGTTACTTTTTTTATTTTTTGGAGGAAGGAAACATTTTTAGGGAATGGTCAATATGTATATCAAAGGATAAGCTTGGTAGATGGAATACGTACTGTAAATGCTTTATCTCATTGGTACCCTGGCCAGATTGAACCATCTAGTTCAGCATTGCAGATAGTGAGAATTGCAAGTCTTGCAATAGAGCATTCAGCTTCTCCAGGTGGAAGGAAGGTAGGAAAGATAGATTGGAAAAAAAATTATAGCTTCTTTTAATTGGAAAAAGTAAGAAATCAGAAATTGCTTTCTTAGAATTAAATGTACAGTACTGTAGAATTGATTAGTTTAAAAGTGTGTTGCTGAGCAGTGTCGGGTTCAGGATTCAAACTATCTTGAAGCGATGGAATTAAACTCTTTCCTTTATCTCTTCTGGATCTAATTATCCAAGATAAAATTATTTTGGACCAATTTCCAGCTTAACAAAGAAGAGATTCCAACCAGAGAAGGAGCATGAGAATAATGTAGAGAAGACTTTAAAAACATTTTTGTTAAAAGTGATTGATGAAATTTGTGTTTCCCATAAAGAAATTCCTTAAGAAGGAATCAGAGATGTGCAAATAGTAATTCCTTCTGGTTCCACTATGATATGCTTGAAGAAGATTTCATTAAGTCCTACCTAAAAACTTCAACCATGCTTATGGCCACCTCCCCCCATCTTGGAGTCAGGCTTTGCCACTGTAAAGTGCTATGAGACGCTACCCTGCTTGGAGGGTGCTATATGCCGTGTTTCGCCCACAAATATGCAGTCAATTCACCTTGAACATATTCAAGACTGAAATTGATACATTTCTTAAGGGTAAAGGAATTAAGGGATATGAGAATAAGACAGGCAGGTGGAGTTAGATAGAGGATCAGCCATGATCTTATTGAATGGCGTGGCAGGCCCGAGGGGCCGAATGGCCTACTCCTGCTCCTTATTCTTATGTTCTTAAGTGCAAATTGTTCTTATCTGCAAGTTAGCAAGAAATCCAATGGGGTTTTTCAATAAAGCATTTCTTAATCAAGAATTCAAAATGCTTAATAAGAATCCTTGATTTGATATAGCTCTTTTCACGTCTTCTAGACGTTTCAAAGTGCTTCACAGAATATACTGTAAAATGAATTGACTATATTTGTTTGTGTGGGTGAAACGCAGAAGCCATTTGTGCACAACAGTGTCCCACAAACAGTCGTGGATTGAAGGGACCAATTTTGTATTTTTTTTAATAGATTATTCTCAGGCATGTGGAGTGAGGAAACTTGCCCAAGGTTACGCCTGTCGGGAAATGAACCCATGTCCCTTGCTTGCAAGACAAGTGCTCTAACTACTGAGCTACAGTACTCCATTGCAAATATATTAAATTAGCCCCGTTTGTTTCGTAAAAGTTCTGATCACAAGAGGTTTCTCAGAACGTTGTTGGTTCCCTTTGTCCCTTAGGTTCTTTAAAATTCCATGATACATAATTGGTTAAACTGTAAATGTTTAGCATGTCCTTCCTCTAGGGTCATGTCGGCTTCATTGAAGTCTAAATTGTTGTCTACACTATTTCATTCTTGGATGCTTGTTGCTATCTATTGGGAGGATTTCAGAAGAACATCCAAGATGCAAAAGACTGATTTAGGTGTCCTTGCAGAATTGCTCAAACCTCCCTATGTTTGTACTTGACTGCTAAGATAGCCTCATCCAGCCAGCAATCCTCAACAAGATAAAACCAGGGATTTTAAATGAGTTGGATTGAAATAAGAGCTTGTGTTCCAGGAAACCCTGTAGCTTGTTTTGGGCGACTCCCACCAATTTTGAACCTTGTACAGTTAAGTTTGAGTTGAGATGTGTAGAATACTGCAGTACAGCGCTGGGTGTGTGTTGCATTGCTGGAGCCCTTCAGATGAATCATTAAACCGAGGTTCTGTCTGCCTGTTCAGGTGAACGTTAAAGTTGCCACGGCACGACTCAAAAAGGGAGTTCCTCTCATTTTTCAGGCCAACAATCCCCCAAACAAAATTAATCACTCACTTTATGTGTGTTTGTGGGACACTGCAGCACACAAATTAACTGCTGCATTCACCTTCAAAAGAAGGTCACTACACTTCGCTGTACAATCCTGTGAAGTGCTTTGGGGGGTCTTGGCGATGTGATCAGGCACTACAGTATATCAAATGGAAGGATTATTGCAAACAAAGACTGAAACTGACTATGCTATACTGTACTTTAGTTTTCTACTCTTGAGACAAACTATATTCCAATGGAGTGTGTTCAGTTCCCGGTAGCTGTGTTCAGGAACAAGGCCTTGGATTGTTGACAATTGACCCCACTTGCAGTTGTGCTTTTGTTGGGTATGTTTGGAGTCCTGTAGCTCAGTGGTTAGAACACTCACTAGTTAGACTTGGGTTTGATTCCCAACAGGGTAAAACCTTGGGCAAGTTTCCTTATTCCGACTAATAATAATTCCTAAAAAAAATCAAATTTGGTCGCTCAATTCACGACTGTTTGTGGGACATTGCTGTGCCCCACTTTTCGCCCACAAATATATAGTCAATTCACTTTACAGTATAGTGTGTGAAGGATATTGAAATGTCTAGAAGACTGAAAAGTGCTATATCAAATGTAAGGATTTTTAATTGTTTAACTTGAACTCACAGTTTAGGCTGACACTCCAGTCAATTATTGGGGGGAGAGCTACATTGACAGGCGTGCAAAGGGCACTGCTGTTGAGAGCCTATCCAGCCTAGCTCATCAGCAGGACTTAAAAAGGCAGACCAATCACTGGGATGGGGAGTCCTCCCACTCAGCTCCTGTTAACCCTGCAATTGAAAGCCCTAACATGCAGGGTGGCCCTACCTGGACAAACAAAGGGAAAGCTTGCATGCTATAAATGGCAAGCTATGTGATTTTAGCTGGTTAGATTCCAGGGGTGCCCCAACACACACTCTTAGAGTCCCCAAGCCTTGGTTCCTACCAATCTGACCTAATACTTTCTGTAATTGGGTAAACAGGACTGTGTCTCTTCAGCGAGAGTGGTGCATTCATTCCATTCCAACAAGTTTTCTGTGGCATTTCCATGTGTAGGTAGGATACGTGGAATAATCAGCTTGGATTGGATGCTCTTAAACATGGTGATGGGTTTCTGCAAGTGTCAGATACCCATGTGACTAATAAAAAGATGAATTGTTGAACCAATGTCCTGTCTGCTCATTGAAGATCCCATCGATATCATTCAAATACTGTATCTTTAAAATATTTACAATGCGTAAAGCAAATTAAATGAGAAAAATCAATGTGAACTTGGAAGTATGTAGCAATTAAAGTACCATCTTTAATTTTTATCAATTGATAAATGAAGAGTCCACTTGGGTATGTAGAGTTGATTTTTCTTGGCTTCACCTTGATGCGTTCGGCTCTTCATTCGAATTAAAATATAATGATTTTATGGAAGCGTACAATACACCAGAGGTAAACACTGCATTAGTATGTTGCTTAAGGGAAATTCAAATGATCTATATGAGCTGCGTATTGTGCATCTCAGCAAATGGAGCACTGTATTCTACTCCTGCTGCTGTTTAACATTCCAGAAGCTCTGGAATGTGGGAGAACTGATTGCTCCCACTGCATTCAGCCATTTAGATGCAATTTTTTTAATTCAAAAGTAAGCTAAGAATTGAAGTTCCCATTAATATCCCTCATCATATCAAATTGGGGTATTTATGTAGCACAGTGGTTAGAGTTTTCACCTCGCAAGCGACAGAGCTGGATTTGATTCCCAGTAGGGCGAAATGTTGGGCAAGTTTCCTTGCTCCACAAGCCTCTGTAAGTAGGAACGCAATTGTTAGTCGATTGGCAGATCACTTTTCCGGGATAATAATTCCTTCAAAAAAATTAGTCAATCAATCTGCGATTGTTTGTGGGATACTTGTATCCGCAACTGGCTGTCTCATTTTGCCTACAAAATATATAGTCAATTCGCATTACAATATATTCTGTGAATCACTTTGAAACATCCTGAAGACTTGATAAGGTTCCATATCAAATGGAAGGATTATTATTATTTGAACCAAATTTCACACAGGTACATTATACATTTTCTTGCAAATAGTTCACCGTGTGTTGTTAAAAGATCCATTGTCTTTTATTTTACTTTATTACAGCACCTTGAGATTGATTTATAATAATAATACTTGATACAGCGCCTTATCACGTCTTCTGGACATCTCAAAGCGCTTCACAGAATATACTGTAGAATGAATTGACTGTATTTGTGGGCGAAATGCGGCAGCTAATTGCACACAGCAGTGTTCCACATACACTGACTAATTTATTATACTTTTTTGTAGGGATTATAATCCCCAGAAAAGCGACCTACCAATCGACTAACAACCGGGTTCCTATTTACTGCTGGGTAAACAGCGGCGTGTGAAGTAAGGAAACTCGCCCAACGCTCTGCCAGGAATCAAACCCAGGCCTCTTGCTCACGAAGCGAGTGCTCTCACCACTGAGCTATAAGACTCCATTTCCCGTTTTGGTGCAAGATAGGTCGCTCAATCCACGACTGTTTGTGGGATATTGCTGTGTATCGATTTCAAGATCCTCACCCTTATTTTCAAATCCCTCCACTTCTCTGCACCCCCTACCTCTCCGACCTCCTCTTTCCTCAAACCAGCACGCGTTGCCTTCGCTCCACTGGGTCTGGCCTCCTCCTTGTCCCCCAAATCCTCCGCTCCACCATCAGCGGCTGTGCCTTCAGCCACTACGCCCCGAGGTTCTGGAACTCCCTTCCTCACTCATTTCGCCTCTCCCCCTCTCTTCCCAGTTTCAGGTCTCACCTATAGACCTTTGTCTTCGACTGCCCCTTCGGTCACCTTTCTCCCTCTGCCCCTGGCTCACCCCCGTGATCCGTTATTGTGAACCACTCTGAGATGGCATCCGGCGTGGAGGACACTATATAAATCTACGTTGTTGTTGTTGTATGCTGTATTGCCTTAGCAGTAAATAGGAATCCGGTTGTTAATCAATTGGTGGATCGCTTTTCTGGAAAAAAAAATCCTAAAAATAAATTGATCACTCAATCCATGACGATGTGGAGCACCGCTGTGTGCAATTGGCTGCCGCGTTTCACCCACAAATATGCACTCAATTTACTTAACGGTATATTCATTGAAGCACTTTGAGACATCTAGAAGACATAAAAAGTGCAATATCAATTATATTATACACAGGTATTTACAATAAAAATAATTATATGGACAGATATTATTTGCTTAGCCAACCTTTTGGTTTAAGCGGCTCATTGTTTAATGGCATTTTTGGTAAATGACTCATCAACCATATGTATTATAAAATTTACAGTCTGCTCTCTTTTTCGCTTGGCATAGATTTCATAGTTATGTTGCGTTTTAGTAAAAATGAAAAATTGTTCTTTTATGTGCATTTTCATAATGCTCAATTTACAGACTGGCTGCTCTCCCACCTCTTCACTGCTTCGAGTATTCCAATTCTCCTCCCTTCCTGCTCTTAGAGTGCACATAACTGTTTGAAATCCACTGGTACAATTGTCAAATCAATTATTCATTCTCTGCAATTATGTTAGCACAAAGAACATTTTGCTGGACTGAATGATGATTAAATTAACAGCTATTCCAGCTGCTTGATAACATCTAATAGAATATTCATAAGCCCAGAATGGAATGAATTATCTCCATTAACTTCATCATGCTCACTTAATTACATGCTTGTTATTGTATTTACACCTTGTTAGATACCACTGAAGCTGATACAGTGACTGGCCAGGAGTCGGAAGCGTCTGTCATAGGGCAGTGAGAGCGTTTTGTGGGAAATGCTATTTATTTTAAATGCTCCACCTGCTGGGAGCTGGGGTTAGTCAGTGGAGCTAAGATGAATTGGGAGACAGGGTGTAAAAGAAATAATGTGCCTCTGACAGGCTTGGTGGCTTTTAAGTTGCTCTCATTCAGCCACTTCACAAAAAAGATTTTTTTTTATTCCATCTTTCAGTGATGACATGATTGCTTTTGGTAATCATTTACCATTCTGGTTTTATTTTTTTGAAGTAAATTGTCTGTAGTAATAGATTCTCAGAATTATGCCTTACTTTTTTCTTAGAATTCGTTTTGTGAACCTGTCAGCCAGTATTTAACTTCAGCCAGTTTCCCTTTCCTTTCATAACTTTATTTATAAAACACCTAATACCGGTTGTGTGTTTTTAAAAAAAATTAAATGAGTTGTTCTTTTGTGAAATTGGTTCTTGTTGCTGTTGATAAAACATAAGATTTTTTTAAGATGGTCCATCTAATTCATCTTCCACCATCCTGGCAGTTGCTAGACATATCATGTCCCAAACTATATACAGTACTATATTTCGAGATATTATTCTCCAGCAGAAATCTATCTCATTTATTCTTGAAATAAACAACATTTTCTTCTTCCACTGTCTCTAGGGAGCCTGTTTCATAACTTTACTACTCGCTCACCAGTGTTTCCGCAGTCATATTTTGAAATTACTCCCCTTCATTCACAAGCCATGTCCTCTGGTTCTACTGTTCAGTACAAGATAAAACAGCACAAAATAATGATGATAATTCAAGGCACTCATCCGTATGGTTATGTCCAAAAATAATCAAAAGTAGTTTGTTGTATTCTTGCGATCTGTTGAAACGGTAAAGATATTGATTTTCTGCAGTGGGTCATAAACAAACTGAAGTACACTGTAGCATATTTCACTAAACCATTTCACAAGAGAATTGAGTCCGTATGGAAGGCTGATGAGTTTTTAAAGTGGGGGGAATAAATAGCAGACGGTTGGGGGGTTTGCCTCCTAACTAGTCGGGCTGCCTGTGGTTTGTTTCTCTGCAGGAATACTGGATGGATTCATGCAAAAGCAATGAGTTAGGTCGGAGGAGGGAGAGATAGGCATGATGTGTCTTGCTTCACTTAATTTCCACTTCCTATCAACCAATTCATGCTCCAACCATCCCAACCTCCCACTTAGCTTACAAGAAAGTAGGAAATAAAAAAGTTGTACAACAGTCTCTCCTACATCACAACCTATGATGCAACACTTCATTAAGGCTCTTTCACTAATGGGAAACTAGATAATTGATTTTAAAATAATTTGTGACTGTAAACACACGGTACATCCAAAGTAATATCATAAAAAGGTGTTCATTGCAGCCAATCCCTTCATCCATTCACAATGTTGAGGGTAGAAAACACCAAAGAGCAAATACTGCTACCAATAACAAAATTGGTCTTAGGTATATTCCCATCCAAAATCAGTCTAATGTCATACATCTTTGAAGTAATAATAATAATAATCCTTGCATTTGATATAGCGCCTTAACACATCGTTGAAACAACAAATAACAACAAAATTACATTTGTAGAATGCCTTTCACGTCGGGAGGACGTCTCAAAGTGTTTTCCAGAATATACTTTAAATGAATTGACTGTATAGCTGTGGACGAAATCCAACAGCCAATTGTACACAGGAGCGTCCCACAAACAGTCGTGGATTGGGTGACCAAATTATAAGTGGTGGATGAAAAAAATTATTTCATGGGGTCCTGAGTAAAACTCATTTAAAAGGTCAGTCCCCTTAACACAGTCAAGCCTTTAGCTTCTGACAAGTCCATCAGCCAATCAGTGGTGACTAGGAGGGAGTGGGTGCTTCCAACATGTGGAACAGGATGCCTGGGGTCTGGGTTGCTCACAGGGCTGTGGTCCTCCTGAGGGACACAGTGTGTTCCCCTCCCAGCTCTCCCTAAAGAGGTGAGCTGAAGATAGATGGGGTGGGGTTGAGGCTCCTATAGACCTAGCCATTTGCCACCTATGGCTTCTATGATCAAGTTGGTCAATTACAATCATACGAGCTATTGCAATGAAGGATTAACAGCTCTAGTTTTCTTTAGCAAGGACACTTCAAACAGGATTACACACAGCAGTAATAAAGGAATTTGTCTCAGTTCTAATCTGTATTTCATTGCTGATGAGAAACAAGCCATTTGCAATGTTCCCTGAGGATGCTGTAAGGTACATGCGGTGAATATAACCAGGCTAAAAATTCACCTACAGGGAGAATGGCAAACAGAAAACCTTTCATTCCTGAAATTATCTTGCTGTTCTATAGGTTGCAATGGCTTTACAAACGGTGAGCCATCAGCAAATGTTATATTGCAAAGGTTTTGAAGATGATTTCTCATAGCTTTATTGCAACACAAGAGTTGGTTCTCTTCCATCTTATGCACCATCTCATGCAGTGTTCCTCAGGGCTCTGTCCTCGGTCACCTCCTCTTTCAACAGCTCCTGTAGCTGAGTGGCTAGAGGACTCGTCTTACAAGCATGAGACCTGTGTACGAATCCAAGCAGATCTTTGGGAAAGTTTCCTTACTCCATATGCATAATAATAATCCCTCAAAAAAAAACACAATAGTAAGAACATAAGAATTAGGAGCAGGAGTAGGCTATTCAGCCCCTCGAGCCTGCCCCGACATTCAATAAAATCATGGCTGATCTATTCTAACTCCACCTAACCACCTTTATCCCTTTATCCACAAGAAATCTATCAATCTCTGTGTTGAATATGTTCAACGATTGAGTATCTACCCTTTGGGGTAGAGAATTCCATAAATTCCATAAAAATTGGTCATTTCAATCCACGACTGTTTGTGGGACACTTTTGTGGCAATTGGCAGCCATGTTTCACCCACAAATATACAGGCAATTCACTTTACAGTATATTCTGTGAAGCACTTTGAGACGTCGATAAGATGTGAAAAGCACTATATCAAATGCACAGATTATTATTATTATCTGCAGACTTGGGGTAAATTTTCACATGTAATCGAATGGCCCCTCAACTCTACCTCTCTGACTCCATCTTCAATTCCAGGACTACTGGTGTCCTGACAGACTGCCTGTCAGACATCAAGTCCTGGATGAGAAACAACTTTCTTCAGCTGAATGTCAGCAAAACCGAGGCTCTCCTGATTGGCTTGCACTAGCGCCTCCGCACCTCAGGCACCAGCAGCAGCATCCACGGTTGCACACTCTACCTGACCAAGCCAATCAGGAAATTGGATATCTTGTTTGACCCAGAGCTGTCCTTTCTCCCCCATATCCATCACATTTCAGCACGTCCTCCCAACATGAAAGGCGCTCTATAAATGTAATGTTGTTGTTGTTGTATCCATGCCATGACCAGCATCACCTTCCACCACCTCTGTAACATTGCCCATCTCCATCACTGTTTCACCCCTCAGACCACTGAAACCCTTACATATGGGTTTGTCACCTCTAGCCTCGACTATGGCAACTCCCTACTTGTCAGCCTCCCCAACTCTTCCCTCCACAAGCTGCAGATCATCCAAAACTCGTGTCCTCTCCTGCACCAGGCTCGGCGACCCCATAACCCGCATCCTTGCCCGTTCCTCAGAGGATCAAATTCTTTGACCTCACTTTCAAGGTCCTCCACAGACTTGCCCCTTCCTTCCTCTATGACCTGCTGACCCCCCTATCAACGTGTTCAGCAGGTTCTGGCTTATCTTTTTATCTTTATCTTTTTCTGTAATCCCCCCCTTTGTTTCCAGTGACTTCTGTTTTTGTTTCAGATTTCCAGCATCTGCAGTATTTTGCATTTTGTTGCTGTTACTGTATATGGTTTGTGTACTGTTTAGCACTGTCTAAAATCTTAATTTTTTTTTAGTTGAGAACGATCATTCCAATGGATTTAGAAAAATTGGTCCTGCTTTGTACCGATAGCCTTATGGAATAAAGGACCCTTTTCTTATTCTTTGTGCAGATTCACTTACAAAATGCACAGGCACGACACTTTACAGTAAATCCTACGAAGCGCTTTGAAACGTTTTGATGAGATGATAGGTGTTATATCAAATGCAACAATTAGTATTGTTTCACATAAAATAGAATCTTCAGGACCGGAGTGTGCTTCATGCTCCATTAGAATCCAATTTAAACACTTATTATGCTGCTGTCATTTTATTTGTCAGCACAGTCTTCTGAGACTGTATTGGAATGACTACAAATCATGCTCTTTCTGTTCCACAATTTTTTCTTGTTATCCCAGCGGTCTGATAGAGAATCAGTGTTTGTATTCAGCACAGAGAATGAGTCAGGTTAGTTTCTCTTCGACTAATATCAGCGGGACAGAGATTATGTGCAGGAATAAATGTAATTGGCAACTGGCATGTTTCCATTGTTTTAAGAAAATGTGTATTCTGCCTGAAGGAGCTGGCTGAGCTTCTTATTGGAATATCTTTAAAACCTTCAAATAGTTGGATTCACAATTGGTATGAAACTTTTTTTTGACAAATAACTCTCAGCACCAAAAGGTTATGGGATCATTTTCTGATATTGAATGAGCAGTGGATTGAAGCTTGGAATAGCTTTCTAGACAGCCAGGCTTGGTTTCTGAACATGTCAGAACATGGAATATGTTTTGTGAGAGTAAACTTGGAACATGTTTGTAAACATGGTGGTCTCCAAGATGCCCAGCACTCATTTCAGCAGGCTCTGGCTAGTTCCATGTTTACTGCTCAACCCGCCCTAACATTGGAAGCCGGGCTTTCTGCCTCTCTGTCCCCACCCTTTAGAACTCCATCCCACAATCCCTTCACCTTACTCCCTCCCTTGCCTCTTTCAAGGCCCAATCCAAGACCCTGCTTTTCTACTGTGTTTTCAGTCACCGTCCTACCTCTGTGCCCTCACTCATCCCAACCTTGCCCGCTCCCTCCTTGCTCGGGGCCTGACCCCCGACTAGTCAGTGCCTTGAGACGTCCTCAAAACGTGAAAGACACTCCACAAATGTAATTTTGTTGTTGTATTTGACTGAGTGACAGGTGATCTGTGTATGCTGGGTGATATTAATTGGACTAGACAAATGAATGGTTTCTCATTCAACTATAAATTAATCGCGGATAACTTTGAGGATAACTGAAAATATAATGTGTTTTTTTTAACCTTTGGCAACTGTGTTTGCAGCGGATTCTGCCGAAAAATTGCAGCTGCACATTTTTATTGGCCCAGGTCATGAGGCTGTAATGAAGTCCATTCGTTGTCTATTCGATTCAACTGTCGATGTTGTCCGGTGACTTGTAATACTCTGCTCTGAGGCAATCGCAGGTCTTAACCCAGGTCTCATAAGCTGCAGTGACATACATGAGTTTCCTGCAGGAGGTATAACCTGCATTGCGGGGCAATTTTTCCAGCAACAAGAGCTTTTATCAACCTCGGTGGTTGTAAGTCTCGATCGAGTGTTGGAATTTGTAGAAAACAAAATGCTTGACAGATGGGTTGACTGATAAATATTATGCAGGAATGACCTTAAGTCTTAAAGCTACAGAGTTCTGTTACCCCTGCTTTCTCAGTAGAATTGGATTTCAGGCATCTTTTAGAGATTTGGACTGTGCTTAAATTATAACTGCAGTGCTTCCCCTCAGTGAGTGACCACAGGTCAGAATATCAATGCTCTATACTACCAGTGTATTTGCTACAGTACAGTAATGCTATCACCATACTGAGTAGCCTGGAGTTTGGATTATAGTTTACAAGGTTTTCTTCAATAACTATGCTGCAAAACACTCTACCGTCATATCTGCTCGACTGGTGCTGTTTTATGTTTTGTTTGACAGTGAAAGTGTTTGAAAGCTATTATAGCAGTCTCTGTCAGCATTTGGAATTCAGAAGGAAAGAAAAATGTTTCAGCTACACTGCCAATGAAATTATATTGTGTCAGCACGTTGAAAGAATGGGGGAGAGAAAAGAGAAACCAGCGATTCCTCACATTAAACAACTTTTGCAACATTGAACTAATGGCTTTCTTCGCAAACCCTTGTAGTCCTGTAGCTTAGTGGTTAGAGCACTTGCCTCAAGTAAGAGACTTGGGTTTGATTCCCAGCAGGGTGAAACCTTCAGCAAGATTCTTTACTTCACATGTCTGATAATAATCCCTCAAGAAAAAAAAACAATAATAAATTGGTCGCTTCAATCCACGACTATTTGTGGGACACTGCTGTGTGCAATTGGCTGCCGATTTTCGCCCACAAATATACAGTCATTTCACTTTACAGTATATTCTGTGAAGCGCTTTGAGACGTCTAGAAAACATGAAAAGCACTATATCAAATGCAAATATCATTATTATTAACAGCAGGGCAAAGAGATTTAGAAATAGTCAGTTTCTACACATAAGTCATCTAGGGAATAATGGTGGAAGGTTGCGCTTGTTTAATTTGGGTCATCAATGTGCCTAGCACAAGATACCTATTAGATATAGCTTGTCATAAAAGGTGCTGTTGCGTCTGAATACTGATCTTCCCAAATTACATTGTGTTATGCACCCAGTGTGGATGTGTGGTGTGAGCACGGAGGTGTGTCTGGTGTGAATGCAAATGTGTCTGGTGTGAATTTTGAGTGGTGAAAATGCAGGTGTGCGTAACGCAAATGCATCGCACAAACGACACACACAACTGCATGATAGTTTTGGGTGTGGTGTAAATGCAGCTTTGTGTGATATGAGCGCAAGTGCTTATGTGGGGCGAACATGTGTGCGCGTGTGATATGAATGCAGGTGTGTATAGTATGTGTATAGTATGAACACATGTGCGTATGTGTTATGAACGCAGGTGTGTGTGATATAAACGCAGGTCTGTTATTGTGTTAATAATATAGGAATTGAGCTGGACTTTGTGTTTGAAGTCCCTCAATCTCCATCCCCCTTTTCAAAGCCTAGAATGACAAGACTTGCTTCTTTGAACATGTTTTCAGTCATTTTCCAACAAGAACAACTTGCGTTTATATAGCGCCCTTCAGGTGGGGTGTGTCCTGGAGCCCTCCATCCCCTCCTTCCTCTTCACCCCCCCCCCGCCCCCTGCCAAGGTGTATGAAGTGCATTGGAACATAATAAAAGAAATAATCCTTGCATTTCATATAGCACTTTTCACGTCTTCTAATCGTCTCAAAGCACTTCACAGAATATACTGTAAAGTTAATTGGCTGTATATTTATGGGTGATACAAGGTAGGCAATTGTGCACAGCAGTGGGACATATGTGAAAGGCACAATGTACTATAAATGTAAGTTGTATTGTATTATTAGTGAAGTGTACGTTACAGTTCTATTTTTGCTTTCAGCATCGAAGTGTAGAACCGTCCCTTTGACACCTGCCACTTTAGCATAACAGCCCCAACTCTTGATTCACGACTATATTCTCATCCAGTCGCCATGGATTGCATTTGTCTGGTTGGTGTATTAGAATAAATGGAAAATAATTAATCTTTAATTTAATTTAATTCCAAGAGCAAACATAGTGAAATTAAATGACCACCAAAAAACACTGGTTATATACTTTATATAGTGGTTTCATGACTGTACAGAATTGGGGTGGTTTGTGCAGGCTAGAATCGCAAAGTTGGAAGCATCTTGTGATGGAATAGGTTTCTGCATTGATTGGTGTCACTAACGTGAATGATTGTAGCTTCGCTAGCGACTCTTAACATCGTTGGTCAAAGACAGTGAACTTACCAGTGTGTTGTGTGACAGTATTTCTTGCCGATGAACAAGTGGACAATTATAGCTTGTCAGTAAAATAAAACCATTAAAAAAAAATTATTAAAAGTAAAAGTTGACCTTAAGAAAAAAACAATACCATAAACCAGAATAGATAGTAATTGCCCATACCACTATGAAGCCAATGTATGTGCACTGCACTCTTGGTCTCAACAGCACCACCCACAGCTTAACAGCAGTTTCACTTTGTTTTTTTCCAAACTGTAGAGACTAACTGAAGTCTGTCGCTATTTAAACATTTATGGAGAACTTATGCTGTGCATTATGTAAACAACAGCATAAACAAAACAACCTGATTTCTTTATCCTTCCCTTATTTTAACAGTGTTTCTGTTATTGCAGAAGATTCGTACAGCAACAATAACTTGCACTTATATAGTGTCCTCCATTCAGGTTAGCGTCTCAGAGCACTTAACAGTAGCGGAGCCTGACTCCGAGCTGGGGGTTGTGGGGAGGTGATTGTAAGCACGGTCGAAGAGAAACGTTTTCAGAATGGATTTGAAAAAGGGGAGAGTGGTGGCAAGTTGGAGGGATTGAGTGAGAGTGTTCAAGAGTTTTGGGGCAAAGTGGTTGAAAACGTGACCTCCGATGGTGGGAAGAGGTTGTGAGGGAGGACCAGGTGGCCGGTGCCAGTCGAGCAGAAATGCAGGAAGAGGGTGTGGGGGTGAGAAGGTAGGGAGGTGCCAGGGAGTGAATGGATTTGAACACAAGTGTGAGAATCTTGAAGTCGAACCGTTCGGTGGCAGTGGAGGCAGCCTGGCCAGAACTAGTGAGATGAGACCGTGCAGGGCTTTGAAGACCCAAAGATTTCAACAACAACTTTGATTTATATAGCACCCTCCACGCTGGATGGCGTCTCAGAGCGATTTCAGTGAGATCCTCAGAGTATAATGTAATCCTTCTCATCCTACACTTTAGAGAAAGTAATTTTCCAGCCCCAGGAAACAGCCTCTTTGAGCTCGTTCAGGCCTGATATAATTTGAATTGGGTTGATATGATGTAGACATTCACTTACTGTAATCAAGATTCCACTGAAATATTCTGGCTCATGGGTCCTCAAATCCCTACACATTCTCACCTTACTCTTACTGCTAGCTCCCCACTCTCTCCCTTTGTTCCATCATCAGTGTACCAAACTACTGAATAGAAAACTTTAAATATTTGGGGTGGCTACAGGAGGTAGTTGTTTGGATATCTGTGAAATAATTGTAGTTACTTAGGAATAATGCCCCTTACTGGCTACAATGGAGTCTGGAATGAAGTGTCTAAGACGAGATAATGTTTTGAGCTTCAGGACTTTTTCCAAAGAGATACCTTTGCCACCCCAATGACAGCTTTCCTTTAAGTATTTGCTCCAGCACAACAGCTGATCTAACTCTGAGTTGGGTTTTGCTGGATCTTGAGTCAGTAAAATTCACTGTTGTGCATTCCTAGTTGTCTCTAGAGAGAGACGCACTGGTAATGTTAAAGTGGTATTGAAAAAAACTTGTCATCAAAAAGAAATATTATCAAGTAAATTTTCTTTTGCAGTAATTAAAGGATTTCTTGCCTTTCATTTCCACTTTGCAGTTTTGATTTCTTTCTTGCTCGTTCTCTGGGTATTTGTAGCAAACACTGAAGGATTACAGCTTTTGCTTTACTGACCCAAAAATTGCTATGGAAATCAACCTCATTATGCAACAATTACCAACATTACACTAGAGAGAACTCTTGGGGAATTTGCTTGCTACTCTGGGAATTTTGCAGTTTATTTGAAATAGATTATTCAAGTGTGACAATTTTGAATCTGCCCTTCATAGTCACTTCACTTTCAAGCTTTCTTTCAAGTCGCACCAAAAGAAAGGCTTCTCTGGGCTACGTGACGTGTGCAAATTCTACAGGTACAATGCAAGGATTTATACACACGACTTGGTAGGACAATATAATCTGAAAATTTGGTTCTCAATCTCAATATAGGAGACAAAATGTAAGTAAATACTCAGGCTATAATTACTTTGCCACATCATATTTCTTTAATTCCGCAGATAAATAACTAGGAATTTTCAAGGGAGCTAGGATTAAGTAAAGATTGAAAATAACAAAAAAAAATCTGTCACTGGTTTATCCAATTTCCAGATTGACTTTCAAAATGACATCAGTTTAAACCTTCTAAAAACAGAACTTCACACATTCTCTGTGGACTTTCACTCACGTTTTTTTTTCTCTCTCTCACCCAGATACTTTTCATTCTCACCGATTGAAGACTACTTTCTTGTCTTTTTATTCTTTTTTTTTTTATTTTCTGTCTTGGTCCAATTATATGCAGATTCCAAAGCTTTAAGTATGCACAAGTTAAGTTTCCGTCAGAAGATTATGAGTTCAAGCCCCACGTTGGGACATTGGGACTTGAGCACATAGTCTGCCTGATATCTGGGCAGCTCTGGATTCTCAGCGATGTTGTCCTATGGACGAGAAGCTAACGTTTAAGATCCCATGCTATTTGAAAGAGATTTCCCAGTGGACTGGTCAACAGTGCTCCAGATTAAATTGGGCATTTATGAGACCTTATGGTGCAAACGTTTGCTTTCTTTTTCTATGTAACCTACCTAAACAGTCGCTAGACCTGACAGTAATTACATGTGAAGTGCTTTTCATTGTGGTAATGAAAAGTTCTGCCTTTCTAGTGAAACTGTAAACCACACGAAGAAGGCATTACTGGCATGAGAATCTCAAAACTAATTTAGGGAAGGACAGTACTTGTGTTCAAATAGCAACAAGACAACTACAGTGCCTTGCTACTTATGTTTCAGTAATGTATGCTTTATTGGATTAAAATAACCTCACGAGGAAGAGCAAGGAGTGCTCCTGGTTGTCATTGTTGCTGGTCTCTCTGTCAGTGGGTAAATAGTCCCTTTACCCTGAAGTCTGGTGGGAAAAGTCAATATCCCATCAATACATCAGGTAAACACATCAGAGAACTCTTGTCATCCTGTTCTCTTTCCTTTGTTGTCTCAAATATTTTCTGCACTGGTGAACAGTACTTTACTTTCAGGTTGTAAAATATAGAATGTTATGCTGTAACCAAGATTTAAACAGCCATCACTAAAATATTTGTTCTGTTAAAACAAAAATATTGATGCACCATTTAATACAATTCATGAATCTTGTGCCAAAGCAGAATTCGGTTCCCGTATAAGTTGTTGGATAAAAAAATCTAGCAATTTGATTTTTGAATTTTTTGCCTACATAAATACAGTCGCTATACTTCACAGTAAAACAAATCCAGTGAAGCACATTGAGATGTCTCAACAATGTAATGAAGTGCTATGTCATGCAAGAATTATTATTGTAGATTTTTAGATGTAAAGCACACAAGCAGGTCTCCTCCAAACATAGGTTTATCAAATATAAAACATTAGTTTGAATTTATTGTACCTTATGGGCTTTTGTAAATTATAAGAATAGTTGCACGGTTAGGAGTATGCTGAAGTACAATGTTTCTATGCTCTAGTTTATTGTGTGGGTCTTACACATTTACATGTTCAATATTTTGCAGGTAAAATATCATACTGTATTATGAATCCTGCAATTGAAATTACACTTCACAGTCTATAACTAGGACTTTTAACTGTAAAATAAGATTGAACATTAATTTTCCATCCAACTGCTGCGGTCTGAGACCATATCCTGCATGACGGGTAGATAAATCCACATTGTTGTTGCTCAGTTGATAAAGCCACAGCATGTCACGTGTGTATCTGAACCACACACACCGGGATTCCTGCTTTCTTCTATGCATGTTGTAGTGGCAATTGGCTCCAGTGACCCAGAGTTAGGAATGGGAAAATAATTCTCCCTCTTCACCATCTCGTGACTCTGCTGGGGGGAGTGCGTATGTGGAGGATAGGATCCATCCTCCATAGTCAAATAACTTAGCAACACTCACTTTGGGGCATGACCACTTAGGCAAGATAGCAGATGGTGCCCAGCACCTGTGGAACAATATTCCAACATGAATCAACCTGTCACAGGAGGAGGGAGGAGGAAGAAGCCTTGAATGTTAAAATCTGGTGGAGCCGATTTTTTTTTAATCGCCAGTGGATTTGATATGACAAATGATCGAATCACCTTTTGATGGGTATGCATCTCTTAGTTCATGTTTGAAACAGTGAGTTTTTTTCTAATTTGTTTCTGAAAATAATTGATTTATTTTTCTTTCCTAGGCGTTGTGAAGAAATCTTATGGTTTGCAGTGTCCAGAATATGCAGCATATAAGCGACTCAAGGAAGTCCCTGATAATGCACTGGCTTTAAGCGCCTACTCCGAGGTGAACCTCAGCAAGTTGTTCGGGGCACTGAATACACTCAAATAAATCAAGAAGATCATCATGCCTATCCAGATAGCACCTCCTTTCCAGTTGAAGTCAATGGACTAATTTGTATGTGGGAATAGAATAACTACAAAACAAACAATTCTTGGGATTTCAGAAACTATCTTCGGGGAGCCCTTCAAGTATGAAACCTGAAGCCATGAGTTGTCTTGGGAGTTGACCCAGACAACCTGATGTGGGAATTTACAGAAAGATGGATTAGAAAAGAACTCAACAGTGTCATTCCATGGACTCATTAATGTTTGTGTTGTCATCCTTTATGCACTTTCCTATCAAAACACACCAATTAAAACTATAAAGAGATGAAAGCAGTTGATTAAAAAGGCAGCTGGAGGAAGGAGTGTTGAAATTAGTAAGTTTTTTTTCTTTAAAAAAATGTACGGAGCCAAAGCTCACAGGATAGGAAATGTGAATGGTTGGGATCATGGTGCAGCACACTCACCGGGGCCTGAAACCACAAATCTCATTTACCAACAAACTGAAGCACATTGGATTGAAGAAGTTTTAGACAAATGCAACCAGTTACATTGTTAGCTGACTTTGAATAGAGAGCACAACCATATCTGTTCGAGTCTCCTCAGGTTTTAATATTCCGTTCAGAGTTACAATGCCAGTAGCTTATTGCTGCGAGAAGGACTTTCAGTCCTTTTTTTAAAAAAATTAATTGATGTTGGTTGTAATGTTTTATGTAACAAGGGGTATTTTATGCATACAACATTCGTAGATTTTGAATAAGATAATTTCGACATTATTTGAGGAACAACTCGACTGATGTTTAAATAACCATGTTAACAATTTCAATAAAGTATATTAAAGATTTTCAAGTTATATATGTTGGTCTTTTGTTATAGGTAAAAAATGCTGCTTTTATGAATTTAATCCATTATTTGAAAAATCATAAATAATTTTTATAATTTGTCTGTTGATTGCTTAAAAGTTGATTCTGCAGATCTTCAACCCCAAAGTGCTACAAAATGAATGAACTCAATATTGCTAGTTTTAATCCTGTCTATATCAGTGTATGAAATGAAGGATGTTTGGAATTAGTGCATTGGTAGAATTAAATCACAATGAACGTACAATATTTGAAATCAAATTTCAAATAAATCAAATCAGAGTGTTTGAAATCGATCAAAACTTTTAAGAGAGAAGTAGATAGTTATTTGGGGAACAGATTTGCAGGGCTGTGAGGAGAGAATGGGGGAGTGGGATTGATTTGGACAGCTCTTTTCAAAGAGCTGGCACAGACATGATGGGCTGAACTTCCTCCTGTGCTGTATAATTCTATGATTCTGAAGACTGGAATAGTGGTTGTACTGCAGCCATAATCATTACATGACTAAATGAAGAATTTAATTTAGCTCTCTGAGATGCTACCCCATGTGAAGGCCACTATACAAATGCAAGTTGTTGTTTCACTCGTGCAGATTTAGAAAAAAATCACCAAGCATTTATTTTACCAGTAACAGTAATGTGACTTTTGTGTCCATCCAGTCATAGAATCTTACGGCACAAAAGGAGGCCATTCGGCCCATCAAGCCTGTGCCAGCTCTTTGCAATCCCATTCCCCAGCTCTCTCCCCATAACCACGCAAACCGTTTCATCCTCCCCAAATAAGCGTCTACCTCTCTTTTAAAAGTTGTTATAGAATTGGCCTCCACCACCTTTTCAGGTAATGCATTCCAGATTTGAACAACTCGCTGAGTGAAAACATTTCTCCTCACCTCCCCTCTGCTTCTTTTAGAAACTATTTTATATCTGTGACCTTGAGTCTTTGACACACCCACCAATGGAAACAGTTGTTCCCTGTTTACCCTATCGAATCTCCTCATGATCTTGAAAACCTCTATTAGGTCTCTTCGTAACATTTCCTGCTTCAATCAGCATAAACCTAGCCTCTCTAGCCTTTCGTCATAACTGAAGTCCCTCATTCCTGGTACTATCCTGGTAAATCTCTGCACCCTGTCCAATGCCTTAACATCCTTCCTAAAATGTGGTCACCAGAATTGAACACAATACTCTAGCTGAGGCCTAACCAAAGTTTTATAGAGGTTAGTCAGAACTTGCTCACTTTTGTGCTCTATGCCCCTATTTATAAAGCCTAGTATCCCATTTTTTTTTTAACAGCCTTGTCTACCTGTCCTGCCACCTTCAAAGAATCACTTACACAAACCCCCTGGTTTCTCTGTTCCTTCACACCCTTTAAAATTGTACTATCTAGCTTATATTGCCTCCCCTCATTTCTTCTTCCAAAATGTGTACATTAAATTTCATCTGCCATGTGCCTGCCCATTTTACCATTCTGTCTATATCTTTTTGCAGATGGCTACTATCCTCCTCACTATTTACTATTTTTTCTAACTTTGTGTCATCTGCAAACTTCAAAATGGTTATACCCTATACCCAAGTCCAGATCAGTAATATAAATTTAAAAGAGCGGTGGTCCCAATACCGATCCCTGAGGGACGCCACTATACACTTCCCTCCAGTCAGAAAAACAGCCATTCACCACAACTCTCTGCTTTCTGTCTCCCAGACAGTTCTGGATCCATGTTGCCGCTGTCCCTTTAACACTATGGGCTTCTATTTTCCTTGTCCCTGATTATAGTCTCTAGAAGTTTCCCCACTACTGATGTTAGACTGACTGGCCTGTAGTTCCCAGGTTTGTCTTCTGACACTTTTTGTGCAGGGGAGTAACATTAGCAACCCTCCAGTCCTCTGCCACCCTCCAGAGAAGATTGAAAGGTTGTGGCCAGAGCCTCTGCAAATTGCACCCATACTTCTCTTAGTAACCTAGGATGCATCCCATCCGCACCGGGCGACTTATCTACCTTGAGCACCATCAACCTTTTTAGTACTTCCTCTCTGTTTATATTTATCCTACCCATTTCCTCTACCCTCTCCTGTGGCATTGGCTGCATCTTCTTTGCGAACACAGATGCAAAGTATTCATTCAATACATCAGCCATGACCTCTGCCTCCACAATAGGATTGGTTGTCTTCTGTATTTTGGGCATGACATTTGTCATCAGCCTCCTTTTTTTGTTTTATTTTAGTCCCAATTTCCTTAGACATCCGGGAGGTTTGGATGCCCTACTTTTTACCTTTGTGGGAATGTATTTGTTCTGTCCCTGAACTATCTCCTCCTTGAAGACTTCCCACTGCTCCTTAGCTGTTTTACCTGCCAATATTTATTTCTAGTCCACCTTTGCTAGGTCCCATTTTAACTCACTGAAATACTCAAGTTGAGTATCTTCACCTTTGATTGTTCTTTGTCCCTTTCCAAAAGTACTCTGAATCTAATAATGTAATAATCACTATTGCCCAGATGCTCTCCTACTGAAACCTGCTCCACTTACCCCGCTTCATTCCCCAGAACTAGATCCAGCACTGCTTCCTTCCTCGTTGGGCTGGAAACATACTGATCAAGAAAGTTGTCCTGTACATATTTCAGGAATCCTCCCTCCTTGACCTTTACGCTGTTATTTCGCCAGTCTATGTTGGGATAATTGAAGTCCTCCAGTATCACTACTTGGCTTTGCATCTTTCTGAAATCTGCTTGCAGATCTGCTCATCTATCTCCTTCACACTATTTGGTGGTTGATAGTATACCCCTAACAACATAATAGCTTATTTTTTGTTCCTTAACTCTAACCAGACAGATTCTATTTTTAGGCCTTTTTGCACCTCGTCCCCTTCTAAGGCTGTAACCGTGTCTTTAATTAAGATTGTCACACTGCCCCCCTCCCCCTCCTTTTTTTCCTTCTCTATCCCTCCTGAATACATTATAGCCAGGAATGTTCAGTTTCCATTCCTGCCCTTGTTTGAGCCAAGTCTCCATTACTGCTACTACATCAAATCCCCTTGCAGCAACTTGAGCCAGCAGCTCACCAATCCTGTTTGTCAAACTCCGAATTTTTCGACTTCCCCTATGTGTTTCACCCCTTCCCGAACACTCCCCTCCCAGCTCGGGTCACACGCCTCCCGTGCAGTGCCTTGGGATGTCCTCCCGACATGAAAAGCGCTTTATAAGTTTAAGTTGTTGTTGTTGTTGTTGTTCCATGCATTTACACACATGCACTCCAAGAAAGACTTAGCCTGTTCCGGATTTTTCCCCGTCTTATCCCTCCTTTTTCCGGACTACTGCTTTTTGCATTCCCATTCTCCCTCAAAATTAGTTTAACCCCCCCACCCCCACAGCACTAGATAACCTCCCTGCAAGGACATTGTCTCAGCCCTGTTTAGGTTAATCCATCCATCTTGTACAGGTTCCACCTGCCCCAGAACTGGTCTCAATGATCCAGGAATCTGAAGCCCTCCTTTCTACACCACTTCTCCAGCCATGCATTCATGTGCTTGATCCTACCATTTTGAAACTCACTTGCACGAGGCACCAGGAGAAGTCCAGAGTTGCTCGATTAATATTGACTGGGAATGCACTGTTATATACATTGCAAAACGCTTAAGGTTTCAGTTAGTGGTACAAGCGTTGGATATTTTCTTTTATTTTTAAATTAAAATTGACTTTAAAATTGCATGGTTACTCTTTAGATAAGTTACTGTGACAACAGATGGAATTCTGAAACCTTGTGCTGTTTGAGAGGCAAAGCTTTCTGAACGAGCTCTCGGCATTTAGGTTTTGAGATTGGACATCTTTTCATGTTGACTAAATATTGATTTTGCTGTAGACTTTGGAATAATTGGAAGCAACAAGTTTTCCGTTAGTAAAATAATCTGAGGTTTATTGCGGATCTGAGCCAGATGTACTAACCTCGTTCATTCTTTGAACAAGTTGCCTGATTTTTCAATATTGGAGCATTTTAATTCATGCTGAATTTATCTCATACTAATAATTACCATTTTTCCTGTTGTCTTATTGTTCAACAATGTTACAATTTTCTCTCATTTAAACATAATAATAATTATGCATCAGCCCTTTGTAAAAGAACAAAAGACATCTCAAAGCCGCTACCCCATAGATTGAAAGAGAGTTATCGGGTCTTCTCTGCCACACATTGAAACAATATGCATGTTTGATTTTTGAACTGCTGAAAGTAACAACATCATTTCCAGACTTTCATCAATTGATATGGAGCTCAAGGGTATATCTGTCCCATCTGGGTAACATTTGCTGTATAAGCCTTACACTATTGAGGATAAGATGTCAATTAATAATTGGTTAAAGAGAAGATGCAGGGAGCAGGCAGTAGGGAGCAAGATTGACATCAGAATAGATGTTTAGTGGGATACCACAAGTGTCCATACTGGAATCCCTCCTGTTCCTTACATACAAAGATAACAAGAAATGTAATATACATCCCTTCATATAGGATAATGCTGAGAGCTGGGGTACGGGGGGTGGGGGAGGGGTGAGGGGTGAGAGGAGGGAATTGTTTGGGGTGGTGGAAACTGGAAGAAATACGAAGAAGAGAAGCTTAGCTGATCTTCAACGTTTTGGACAGGAAGGAGCGAGCGAGATGAATAACCAGATATTGTGGGGCTCTTGAACCTTGAAAATAAATATCTCAGTGTGATTATAGAATAATATAAAATAGCAAATTGGTTAAAGAAAGTAAAATCAGAACAATGCATGGGATAAACCTGTTCCGCTGGACAAGAAGGGACAAGTTCAGTCAGAGCTCCGGTAGCATTTATAAGCACCTCACAGAGTAGCATCTTAGAACGTTTGGTAGCGGTGGAGCCTGACGTCAAGCCAGGGGATGGGAGGAGGTGACTTAATACTATCAAAGAGAGAGGTCATCGGGCACAACCTGAAGATTGGGAAGGAGGGTGCAAGGCGGAGGATTTGAGGGAGAGTGTTCCAGATATTCAGAGTGTAGTGGCTGAAAACACATGGTGGTGCCCGATGGTGGAATGGAGGGCACTGGGGACAAACAGGAGGCCGCAGTCAGCTGCTCCACAGCAGAGTGACCAAGATATACTCATGGCAATAAGTTGCTTTTTTAATCAATGACAACTTCAGACTCAAGTAATTGTGGGCTACTGTGCTACTGTGACAGCCTCCCAAAGATTTGGACATCCTCCCAGCACCTTGGGACATCCTCCTGATATATGAAAGTTGCTATTCAAAAGTAGTTTTGTTGTTGAATACATTTGGTTCTCAAAACACTCAGCATACAATCTTGACACACAGATTGATTCCTGTGGGAATCTTTCCCTATATTGGAGGCGGTCTCTGCGGTTTATTATTGAGAATCCTGAAATCAGAATTCAGACATGCCCACAAACTCACAGAACCAAACACCTGCATCAACTGAACCATTATCGTGTAAACTCATGAAATTGTATCTTGGGTACACATACTGCACATCTGGATTTTTCATGTCCAAAACTGAAGGAGTTTGCAAATTTACATCATAAGTTTTATACCTTTTTATTGGTATATTGACAATCATTATCAGCCAGTCCATTACTCCTATGACATGATAATTTAATTAAAAAAACTAATATCAAATTGTGTGGATGTTGGGTGAGAACAAGATTGGGCTTATAGGTGTACTCCCATCCACAATCAGTCTACTGGGATACATCCTTGAAATAATAATTATAATCCTTCCATTTGATTTAGAGCCTTATCAAGTGGTTGGGACATCTCAAAGCTCTTCAAAAAATAGATTGTAAAATAGACTGTATTTTGTGAGCAAAACGTGGCAGCCAAATGCGCACAGATTTAACTTGGGATGGTTATATTTGTGTACTATTTTGTGTCTGCAGACAAATCATAGAAAGATGCAAATTAAAGGCAACACTTCAAAGTACTTTTGTATATTATTCATATGCAAGTTCATCAGTAAATATAATATAATCAGTCCTCCTTACATTAAATTTTAATTTATTTAAGAGATGTACACATAAAAAATCTAACTTGCATTGGAATTATATATTCCATCCTACATTCACCAATACACATGTTTTTACATATTTACATATATACAACAGTATTTTTCTACATATCTTGCATGCAACCTACAAACGTAGATATACTATTTGACAGCCTGCCTGAGTTGGAAGCAGTCTGTCCTCTGGGTCAGAAAGCTGTGGACAACAACAATAACTTGCATTACGTAACGCCCTTCAAATGGGGCAGCGTCTCAGAGCACTTAAGCTGCGGTAACATTTGCCCAATGGGGGACCCCTATCGGTGTTGCATGTGGCCACTTGCGGGTGGGGCTCAAGATCCTCAGTTGTTGGAAAACCAATAGCAAGTCCCAGAGCAACCAAATTTAGTGGGCAGATGTCCCATCCCAGTGGCGGGAGCCCCATTCAGTGGCATGGGTTACATGTGCCTAACGTAGTGTGGTTATGGATTTAGACATGTTTGTAACTTGATCTGATAATCTACATTGACACTCAACTCCGGTATTTGGGAGGTGTTGTCCTCAGGATGAGATCCTAAATAAACCACGTTCCTGACCGCATGCTCAGATGGACATTACCGATCCCGTGGCACTATTCGAAAAGAGAAGGGAGTTTCTTTCACCCAGTGTTTTGCACAACAATATCCCAAATAAAATTGGTCACTCACTCCATGGCTGTTGTGGGACATTGCTATCTGCAAATCTGGCCATCACATTTAACCACAAAATACACCTTAATCTACAGTGTATCCCGTGAAGCTCTTTCAGACGTCTCAACTGTGTCATAAGGTGTTGTATCAAATGCAAGGATTTTTATTATTGAAACTAAGGCTGCTGATCAGGTTAAAGTTACTTTTAAAGATACATCGACCCTACTCAAAAAATTATAGGTGTTGGTCCAAAATCCTCCAAACAAATTGATCATTTACTTAAAAGCTTTGTGTGGGAACTTAACAATTTAACAGCACATGCTTAATGAACGGTAATTATCCCTGAAGTGCTTTGAGATATTTTGAGATTATTGGTTCTATATGAAATGGAAGGATTATTTTATTATTGGTCATATCAGATTGGATGTAAAAGGCATCAGCCAGGAAACTATATCCTTGAGCAATCCAAAGAGGTATAATATGTAAGCAAGTTACCAGCATTCAATAAATTTAGGGTTGATGTTGGTGTATGATTCTTCATAAATATAAACTTAATACATTAAAATAAATATGAACTTTATACATGTTTAAATATCAGAACACGGGGAGAGAATTCCTCACATTAAAGCTACGTTTTTGCACCAATTTCATACTTATACCCTTGCAGAACCAGGTGACTTTGCTGAGTAACGCCCACCTGACTTGGTATTTCATGCAAAACTGCTATAGGACGTCGCTTTCATGTCATCTAGCCCGTTTCATGTGGAATAAATAGCTTTAAATCACGGCAGCCGTTAGTACACACATTTATTGGAATTCACTAGATTAAATCATCTCGGATTCAAATTTCAAATTTGGATTCCTTTAGCAATAAAGCTTTACAGAGTTGCAGGAGGCTGTTTTCAAACCTGCTTGAATACCAGTGGTTTTGCATTAATTTGCTCCTAAGCTAATAAGTAGGTTTCGTTTTGTTATGCTAAGCTTTATTGCTTTCTTTTTATCGGAATAGTGTTTTCACCAAAGCGCAGACAAGGCATTCTTTGATGAGGGAATTAGTGCTCTATTATTCCCCTATTATTCATAGCACAGTAGAATATGTAAGTACCTGAGGGTGTAAAAGGAGAACAGAGTCTATTGCAAAGTGTTCGGCTTGTTTCTTTGTACAGCTGAGTATGAGATGATAAACCGCTTAATACACTGAACTAATTGGATGAGAGCAAAGAGATGGGAATTAGTGAATCCAAAGGAGATCGTGCTACGAGCCTCCAATACTGCTTTCTTCCAGCTTTCTTTCATGACTTCAACAGCTCCAAAGAAAGCTGAACCCTTTTTCCCCCTCCAAAAGACTGCATGTTTTGTGTGGAATTCTGTACGTTAAAACAGTTCGGAGCCAAAAGGGACATATTCTGGACGCTAAGTATTTGAAAGACTATACTGCAAAAATACTGCGTCTGGCTTTAGGCTGGTTACATAGATTTTTTATACTATTTTGAGTCCGAAGACAAACCATAGAAAGAGCAGCAAATAAAAGGAAACAATTAAACGTGTTTTTTTTTTGTGTGTGTGTGTGTGGGGAGGGTATTATCCATATACAAGTTCATCAATACATACAATATAATCATTCCTCCTTACATTACATTTTAATTTCTTTAAGAGATGTACACGTAAAAAAAATCTTGCATCTGAATCATATATTCCGTCCTACATTCACTAATACACGTTTTTTTTGTACATGTTTACATATATACAACAGCATTTTTTCTACCTCGAACATGCATGCGATCTACAAATGTGTGTATGTGTAGATATATATCTATATATCTATATATAGATATATATCTACTGTTTGTCACGTTTTTTGAAATACCTCCAAATCTGGAAGCTGAGTTTGGGAACAGATGGTGGGAAGATTGGCAGTGAATGACGAGAGTGGGATCTGTGTGTCGCTGCTGAAATCTGGGTCCTGTGCAACGCTACGTTAAAGAGTTATTGGTGACTGAAGAAAACACAAAAACACAGAGGAGGTTTGCTTAAGGTTGGGGGGTCACGGTCGCCGTGTTTTGTGGCGAGAATTCCCAGATATTGGATCCAAATTGAGTTGCTATTCATTAATAACGTTCACAATAAGATTAAATCATTCGGGAAAATCTCATAAAATCCTCTAAATACGCTTCACCGCCTCCTTCAATCGAAATCATTCAACACTTGGGGATGTTTAGACCAGAGAGAAATTGGTTTTCTTGCTAATGCTTTTTTTTCAGACACTCAGAGTTTATCATGCGTGACATGTCAAATGTTTAATGTAGACTTGATGGGATTCATCGGCCGTTAGCGTGTGATATTTATAGTGAATATTTAGGAAAGATTGACTGCTTTACCAGCTGCACAACATGAAAGAACAGTCTTCATGTTTGCACCGTCACTGCGAAGTGGGATTAGCTGTAAAATAAGGCCAGTGAGAGGGGTGGGTGGGAGAGATGCTTTCAACCACCCATAATAACTTTAATCCTCCAGGTAATTTCACACAATTTGATTTAGTACCATAGAAGGGGTCAAATGGGGGGGGAAATGACTTTAAAAAAAAGTGTTCATTAACTGAAAGAATGGCACGGATTGTGGGGGTGATGTCAGCTACTTCTGCAAATATAAAATTAACTCAAGTTTGGTGTCATCCTGTTCCGGCAGTTTTTTTGACCGAAAACTTTCGTTGGAGAACCGAGCAGAAAATCGGCAAATCTAGCCATCACATCGGATGTGTCGATCACATTGGAAATAGGCAGAAGCAAAGGAATCACTTGACATCCAATACTCATTAAACTCATTGCGCAAATTCTGTTTGCACTGCGACTCGTTAACCCGTTACAGTGGTGTGTACTTAATCTGTCCTGTGTCATGGTCCCTTTGAAAAGTAACTTTTTAAGAAGAAAAATTATAGAAGAATTTCCTTTGGAAACGTGCGACGACAGGTGTAACCCACTCACAGAAACAGGCGATATTTATCTCAGGGAATTAGTTAGGAAAGGGGTGGGAATATTGAGGGGCGTGTGATTTGACCAGACTGTGTCGGCTTATGTGTTGAAGTGATCGGGTTGTGTGTCTACACTGCCTGATTGGCGTTAGTCAAAGTTGAAGTATTGTAGATTGAGTATCTAATCCTGTACATTATCCAGACCGATCTCTTTTGACCAGACCGGCGATACTATTGATTCTATGCCCAGCGTTTCAGTATTTACAGCTCAGAGTCACTGGAGGATGTGTGAGCGATACTGTGTAGACCGCAGTCCTGACTTCCACTTTACAGGCTCACAACTCACACCCGGCTAATGGAGGTTGGAAGTGTTTTTTCTCTCCTTGCACAGCGTATTTATTACGCGTTCATTATTTCTTAAACCTTATCTCGTCATTCCAAGCAGAATTTAATCGCGAGCGTCCCTGATGTGTTTTTAAAAAGATCTTTTGTTTGCACCTGTTCGGTTTCCATTTGCTGAGCTCTGTGCCATGATTTGAATTCGCGTGGCAACATCCCACAGAGAGGCTCCACTCCAGGAAGCAGATTACCGTGTAAACCTAACCCATCAAGCCATCCACTTAAGTGGCGTACTCCCAATCGCACCAACCCTCGGCACGGCTCGCATCAAATCTCTCCAGATTGACTATTAATTGAACAAGTCGGCACCCATCGTCAAACAGTGCAGGGGAAAGGCAAATAGCTCCCTGCAGCGCCAACGAAAAATCCTCACCAGCAATGTTTGGTAACCAAGGCTACTTATTACCATAGATACACGAAAATATACTTACAACTGCCCACACACCTCCCACAACTGACTGATCAATACTTTACTGTGTGTGTGTGTGTGTGGCGGGGGGCGAGGAATAGACCCCCCCACCCCCCCCCCCCCACACACACACACACACCAACCCACAGTAAAGTAACTTTCCAAAGATAGAGTTGATCTGTCGACGTTGACTTGGTATTCAAGTCATCCAAGTGATATTGCTAGTAACCTACCCTCTCAATTTTCCACCTGCAGCCTGCTCCTCTAACACAGTTCATATGATTGGTGGGACATCGACTTCATTTGTAGTTTGTTAACTTAATTGATGCAAATCAATAGTTTTTGAGGGACGTTCATTGATGCACAGTGCGAAAGGGAATTCGCTAAGCAGCCTGCAATAATCCAAATAGGGAGCATTCGCTGTGTAGGGTCAGACCGCTTCGAGTGTCGATTTCGTTAAAAATCCGGGTTATAATTCGAATCGGAGCAAACGTGGTTTAACTTTCTGAGGTTTTGTTTACAAATCAACTTTTATGCGAAAGAAACAAATTGATATTTAATATTAAAAGCAGAAACGGCTCAGCGGGTCAGGCAGCATCTATGGAGAGAGGAAAAGTGAGTCGATGATTCGTCAGAACCTGGGTGGTTCTCAGCGATTTCTGTTTATGTCTCAGATTTCCAGCATCTGCAGTATTTCGCGTTTGGTTTATCAATTGATATTTGGAATCGCTTTGCAAATGATGTTTTTTTTAATGAATGACCCTACTTTAAAACTAGCCAGTATATACACGCGAGTCTGAGTTAGTAGCGAGCTGATGATATATACTGTGGTTTACTGCTTTATAATCTGTGTAATTTGCACTGTTGAAGGGAATCACGGTTTATGTACAAATACAATACAACCCAACTATATCCATCCGATCAAGTCAAAAGTTACTCCTAACCTGACTTTTACTTGTCTCAATACTGGATCCTGCAAAAGAGTGAAATTGGTGCGATTTTTTGTTGTGATAAATAGTGAGTATGTCTGCTGATGGATTTCAGTATCCCTTCCTTTAAAAAATAAATCAGGTTTTGAACCGATCTATAGTAAGGGTTTTCTCAAATTAGCTTGTTAATCATAACATTTTATTTTAGAGCGATTCGACTCTTCTAGTCCATATCAAGAAAAAATGGGACGTTACAACAGTACATGTAATATAGCAACTTCCTTTTATAAGGTTTTCGAAACCTCTATAGTTAATAAGTTAAATAAAGTGTTTGTCCATAAATAATTATTCTACGAGCCTAATACATCCACAACACTGTAAGAACCGTCGGTAAATCTAGAGAATAAACTTTTACAACAGAGTGCAACTTTTCGTATTAATTATTTAAATGTACAATTGTTTCCTTGGAAATTCTGAAGAACAACCCATATGTACAGAAATCGATCACAGTTTTAGTGACACAAAGCAGTCCACTCGGATTGGCAGTAATTGTCCCTTTGGTTTAGCAGCAAACCGATGGTTAGCTACACACTGACATTAGAAAAGATATCCAGGCCGAACCAACACCTTATGAACCTGTGCTCTAAAGCTGGCCCGCCGCAAAACGTCCAACTCATTTCGTTCAGAAACAGTATTCCCCTCGATCAGGCCACCAAGGCTAAAACAAAGAACAGTCAATAATCAAGCTTACATATAACTGAGCGTCAATATAAGTTTTCTTTTCAAGCAGTTGATCAGATCCAATTCCCACTGTACCGAATGAAGAGGTTTCACCTCCCCCTCTCCCCCTCTCCCCCAATCACCTCAGTCATGTGTGTAATGTGAACAGTGAACCCACACACAGCCAAACTCCAGCTCAGAGGGAAATCTTAGTGTGGCTCAGACAACAACAAGTACGCTATGTAACTGACGTCGGATATCGCCTGTGTTTGTTTGGTTAATGGCCTGTTGGTTCTGACGAAAGAAGAAGTGGAGCGGTGACTGTCAGTGACTGACTGGCTGCCGGTCTAGCGGAGAGACCGTCTCACGCTCGCTGGTGTAACTGGTCCTGTCTTGAATTTGGTCTTGGCCAGCGCCGTGTGCTGAGGAGGGGGAGAGGAGAGGAGGGGGGGGGGGGGGGGGGGGGGGGAGCTCGCTGTGCTGCTGTGGTGTGGTGCTCAGCACACCTCCTTGCCGGTGGTGGGGGTGGGCAGGATGTTGAGCTGTGTGAGTTGGGCGGCATGTTCCTTGGCTTTGAGTCTGAGCGCTGCGATGCTGGATGCCCGTCTGTCTGCGGCTGCCGCTGCAGCGGGGTCTGAGAGGGCGCCCGCCGCCTGCCCTGCCCCCTCCACCCCCGGGGCCGGCTGTCTCAGCAGGGCCGGGCCAGAGGCACCTGTCAGCGGGGCTACTGTCGAGAAGAGCCTGCAACATACATACATACAAGGATGTTCGACGTTACCATATCCAAAAGGGGGAGGGGGGGGATTTTTGTTTAAAAAAAATTATTTTTAAATTAATTTTTTAATATTTCTAGCCGCTTTCATATATATATATATATATATTTTTAAAAGTCGACATAAAGGCCAGAGGTTCATTCACTCTCCAGTGGGCTGCTGTCAATAATAATAGTACTAATAATAATCCTTGCATTTGATGCAGCGCTTTGCACGGCTTCTGAGGCGCCTCGAAGCGCTTCACAGAGTATACTGTAAAGTGGAATTGACTATTTGTGGGCGAAATTGTTGGTGTCAACTCCAATAGGTCAACGAAGACCCCCCCTAACAAATTACCAGACGCACCTCAGGTATTACGTAAAGAGCAACAAGTTAGGGCTTGGCATTGAGGCGTGTGTTTGTATGTATTCGGGGTATTGCCTGAAAAGTATTTTATTCCAGAATTCGGTCACAACTTTACTAACAATAAGGTTGTGGGTTTAGCCACGGAAATAACAATAATAATAATAATAATAATTATAATGCCTGGGCGACTGCAACATAAAGACATCTGAAGTTCAGGACTACAAGAGGTGATAGTCCATCTCTATCCCAGCTAACCTTCCCAATGTATTACCTCTTGGTGTTTTCCCTGTTGGAGCCCAACTAAAGCTGATCGGTTGATCAAGTGGCAGAACTTTACACATGATGCCATTTGTACTGTAACCAACACTGTGATACACAACCCCGTTAAGACAACTGGTAATCAATACAAGTGACTTTGAATTAGTGTTTGAGTTTAGTCACCTGCATACAATGCATCCAGTGAAATAGATTCCACTACAAGGGACACATGGATTTCACAACCTGTGTGCACGGCTGCGTTAGATAACCGGTCAAATCTTGGACCATATACTCGTTCGAATATTTGTTCTACACTATATATATTCTATATATATGTGTGTGTGTTTATATATAGCAAGAAAGAAAGGATCCTAAACTGATGCTAGATTATTTACGATATCCTGAAAATACATCAATTGTATGTATTACTGCGGGAACTATATATCGGTAGTTCAAGTGCTGGAAGAAAACAACTTATATTGATGTTTTTGCTCCCACTTTTTTTTCACTCCGGCCCCTGTTGCCCCATAAAATATATTCGTGCAAGAACCAAGTCCGCTTTACATTCTCGCCACGAGATGTCCATCAAATAGCCAGGACCCCGCCTCAGCCCCCGGCATCTCCCCATCTTCACTAAATTATCACAAAACCGTTCTTACATTTCATATCTGAACGGATTAACACCAAACAAGGTACTTAACGCGTGAAGAAATAACGTAGAATCAGATTGCAACACACCCAAGGGCAAAGGTGATTCTTAAGGAGTGTTTTTTCACCCCCCCCCCCATTAATAAGTGTACCGCCCGCCCCCCTCCCCAAACACACACACATACATCCCTACCCCCCAAAAGCGACGTGGAAATCTGGTATAAATTATCTCGTCCAACACGATGGTTGCATCCAAGGGTAATGATTGCACTAGGACTAGAGGATGCTGCACACTGCCTGTACACACCAAAGCTGCTGAAAGTGTCTCAATCGTCCCTATTTGTGCGCTATACTGTCCTTGGCCGGCACACGGCTGTGTGTATGTATTGTGTGTGTGTGTGGGGGGGGGGGGGGGGGGGGGTGGGGGGGGGGGGGGGGAGGGGGAGGGAGGGGAGGGGGGGGGAGTGGATACTGAGCTCTGACACAATTAAGAAGCGCATATTCGCATTGCTTATCAGTTGAATCACAAGCAGTTCCCATGACTGCGCAAATCACTTCAAATGAACAAAGCGGGAAACCTTAAAATGTGACATTAGCCACAAGTACTTATGTAGTTAGTTGGAACAAAGCAGCGTTTCCCATTCTGCCAAATGAAATATCTTAGCAGTGAGCCTCGCCAGCTTTATATGTCTCCCCCCCCCCCCCCCCCCCCCCCCCCCAACCATCGCATATAGAACTGGAGGTTGGTGCTGGACAGAGTTTTCCTGTCTCCTGCCTCTCTTGGCGCAATGTTTCTGCACTTCCAACTTTGCTATATCCACGTCGCATTCCGCCAAAAGCCAACTATCAACACGTCAGCCCGAAGAGAGCGGTTTCAGCCTCGAAACGAAAAGGGCTGTCCTGCATTTCATGAATTAAACGAATGAGAATCCAAAAAATACTACCAGACAGTCCCGGGATCTGTCAGCCTCTATCTCCCCTCCAACACCCCCCCCCCACCCCCCCACCCACCGCCGCCACACCCACACACACCCACACACACCCGGAGTGCGCACACAGTGCTCGTGTCAGACGCACAAACTGTCTGTGTGTGGATCAGAAGTGTCCTGGCCCATTTCTCAAGCTTTGCTTTCGTGTCACAGCAGCTCCCCCTGGAGAGGCTGTAACACTGTACCTGTAGAAGCCCAGGTCCCACGTGCCAGCCCTCACCTCCTCCGCCGAAACCCCACTGTGCACGTTAACACGCAGGGAGCCTGCGGTTTAGCCAGGACTGTTCCCTGTGGGTTCCCGCTGCCCTCATTCACCATTAGGTCTGGGTGATTATGACATGGGGCCCGCGTTTCCTAACGTTTTGTTTATTTGCTAACTATATTGTTGTACGTGGAGTTTGCATTACACGTTTGTTGCATGGATGCCCGTGTGTTGCACGCCGAGTTGGCAGCTTTTTGCTGTCGAATTAGCAGCTGCTGTTTTCGGCGCACTCATTCCTATTAACGCTGTGTTGATTCAGCTAACTCGCTGTGTGGAGAGGGCTCAAATTTCGACTTCACGTGGGTTCCCTTTTTTTTAACGCCGAATCTTATATTCTGTGTTATTTATTGCCCCCCGTATTGTCCTGTGTGCCGCGGGGCTGCTGGTTTTGGGGTTTGGCATTTTATTTGATTGGGCCAGGATGAGCACACATGTCGGAATTCACTTGCTTCTTGTTGAATGTTTGGGGACCTGTTGCTTTCCTTGTGTTGGTTCGTGCCACAGGCCACTCTGTGTGTGTGTGTGTGTATGTGTGTGTGTATATGTGTGTGTGTATGTGTGTGTGTGTATATGTATGTGTGTGTGTGTATATGTATGTGTGTGTGTGTATATATATGTATGTATGTGTGTTTGTGTGTGTGTATATGTATGTATGTATGTGTGTGTGTGTGTGTGTGTTAGTGGGGAGGGAGGGAATGGGGGAATGTCGCCTACTGAAGCGCCTACCTGCCGAAGTGCGGGGTGATGAAGGGATGTCTGAACATGGCAGCTCCCAGGAAGGTGCCGTAGACCCAGAGGGGTCCCGTGGGTGGGAGGACAGCGCTGCCGGGTGGAGGAGGCAGCCCGGGGAAGGCGGCGGCGGCGCGGCGGCTGCGGTCCCAGGCGGACTCCAGGCTGGATGGTGCCCGAAGTGCCCCGGTGTCCAGATAGGGTCCCAGAGGGTGTCCCCGCTCCCAAAGCACTGGCGAAGGGCAGCCCCGCCGCGTGGCTCTGAGCTCCTGCCTTTCTCTCGCTTCCTCCACTTGGCTCTTCGGTTTTGAAACCAAACCTGAGAATGACAGACACACACAGAGCGAGAGAGAGAGAGAGAGAAACATATTAT